>RJWM01003509.1:0-112623 GCA_004363535.1 Dasyprocta punctata | reverse complement strand
CTGAGTAACCCTCGCTTAACAGATACTCAGTTTGTCACCTCCATCTGTCCAAATCCAGTCTACCTTTAAGACCCAAGACGAGTTGTCCTTTGCCCCAAAGCCAGCTGTTGAGGACTTTGACTTTATGGGTCTCTTTGTGTCCCCTGATCACATAGTGCCTTTTATCAGCCTTATGTATATATGTATTATTTCCTTTAAAAGTCTATACACTTTATTTCTCTCATCACTAGCTACATTCTCTCCATATCTTTTCTCATTTCAAAAACAAATTCTTTTTGTCCACCATGATTTCTCCTCTAAATCGCTACCTCATTTAACAAGTAAACAAACCCAATCAAGGTTTGTGTGGGTTGTATGGAAAAGTAATTTTAACAGCTGACATCGTAAAAGCACAAACTACATAAGTCATTTCAGGGACTAATTGGCAATGTAGAAATCTGAGTGAAAAAACTTGGGGTATAAATGGTTGATTTTACTGAATGTTGCCTAAGTGCTCTTAATTAATCAACAAGGAAACACATATGCTCCCTTGGTGCCCCTTTCTTTCCTTTAGAAATGCCGAGTTCAAGGGAATGTTTGCTTAACTGTTTCTTTGATTCGTTTCTTAGCTTCTGAGCTTGACTAGCTTAAGCCTTTGGTTTGTTCTTGGGGATTACAGGATTTTAAAGAATTGAGCCATTCTTTAGTTCATTCTTTAGGATGTGGGCATGCTGCATGCGTTTAATCTCTGGAATTTACAGAGTAGACTAATACAGAAGCCAGAGGTGAGGACAGCATTTATTTAGGCAGCATGAATTTCCATAACACAAGCCGACAGCAATGCCCTACAGTTCTTCCGACAGCTGTTTCTTCCTGATGTGGTTTATGGGAACATTGTTCATTACAGCGAATTGATTTCATTAGACCAGTGATGGCGAACCTTTTAGAGATGAGTGTCCAAACTGCAACCCAAAACCCACTTTAACCAGACTACTGAGGTTTTATTTTAGAAACAACGACAACAACAACAACTCATACATTCACATCTTTGTGTTAAAAGAAAAACAACATGCATGCTGTAGATTCACCACCATTGCCCTAGACTTACTTTTCCACATGGCGTCTACCGAGTTGAGGCAGAACACGAAGGGCTAGCATGACTTACTGGACACACAACCACCAAAGTCATGTTTACTACCACTGACATCTCTAACATGTGACAACAGACTTTCAGATGAGAGTGCATGCATATCCAATTGCAGGACCCCACTCCACAGGTTATTATGTCCAGGAAAGCTTTGTTGTGACTTTGTAGATGCTACTTAGGTGTCAGTTTAGCAAATGAAGTCAAAGTGACCATTTTGTGTTCCATCACATGTAAACATGTTATGAGCACTTCTTTCCAATTAAGTGTGGCTATTGTGGAATTCTGGTTATGCAAATTTCGCTTCAGGTTCACTTAGGTTTATTAAATTAGATGGAAATACTTGTTCCAGACACTTCATTTGAAAAATGCACTCCCTGTTCTAGCCCACTGATCAGGGACTAATAATTTAATTTAATCATCAGAATAGCATTGTAAAGTTTTTGGCCAGCGATAAGAGGGCATGATGGTTGATGGAGGTCAGACTGAATTCTGAAACCAGATTGCTGGGGTTTGAATCCCAGCTCTGACGCTTACTAGCGATGTGATCTTAGGCAAGTGACCACACTTCTCTCTCCCTCAGTTTTCTCATTTCTAAAGAAAGATAATAATAGAACTTTCTCATAGAGGAAAATGAATGAATACATGCAAAATACCCAGAGGATTACTGACTATGTGGTCAGTGTTTAAGCAACTGAAAATCTTTTTCTTCTGGAGTTAGGTGGTCATTTGCCAGTAAGAAGGGAAGAGAGAGTGTAGGTCACTGGGGCAGGATAAGCTTTGGTCAGGAGCAAATGTGCAGAAAGGGTTCAGAATGTAAGCCTGAGGGACACAGAGCCTGGAATGTGTTCCAAATGTGCCCACTCCAACCTCAAGCTCCTAAAGCCTCAGAGATGAGAAAAGGCCTTTTCCTACACAGAATCCAGGAAGGTTTTAAGACCTCAAGTAATGCCAAACTATGAAAATAACTGAGTTCTATTAGTCATAGTTCGTTTAAAACTGTTAATGACCTTCTTAATTTAATATGGGAATTTACAAAATAACTGACCACCCATCGTAGGTTTTCTTTGGGATGCCTGGAGCACAGTTGCTGGTTTACCAGTAGGGTATAGGATGTCACATTTCTGAGTCACGTAAGATCGTTTTGTCATCTTACCCTGGAATTTCTAATGATTGGACTTAGTGCTTTATTATCATTGTATAATGCAAATGTTTCAAATAGTTTTGTTCAAAGCTTTCAGTCCCTGTCAAGTTATCTGATGTCTTCTCTTTACTTTCTAGTCACATGCTTAGGGCAGTTTCTATAGCAGCAGCCTCCACATTTATAGCTTGCTGTCAGCAACTTTCTCTCAGATGTCGAGGTAGACAGGGCGCTGATTCACAATAGAGCGCAGGACAAAATACTGTACAGGGCTTCATCATATTTCTGGCTTAATATTGTAAGGTGTAGTGTGTTTAAAAAGGCTGAGCACTCTCTGCTCCTTGGAGAGCAAAGGAGAAATTCAGCTCAACACAGTTTCTTGGCTTGAGTGAGGCGGGATTTCTGCCCCTCACTTGGAACCAGATTCTAATTTCTGACTACCTAAAGGGCTACTTAATGCATGCTCAAGGATCTAGTGACATCTGATGACACTACAGCGAGATTCACCAGACCACTAAGTAGATGGACTCAAGGTAACACTGTACTCCTCCATTCTTTTCTTTCTTTTAAATATAACAGCTTAACTGCAATATAATTGAGGTTCCACAAAATCACTCTATCAAAGTGCATAATTCAGTATATTTAGAGATGTACAACTGTCACCTTCAACTAGTGTTAAATTATTTTTGCCATTCTGAAAGGAGAAAGGAAGAACCTGTATATATTAAACTCATTTCATATTCTTCCTTGTCATCCACTGCCTAGCTTGTCCACCACTAACCTACTTTCTGATTCTACAGATATGTTCATTCTGAATATCATCTACATGGAATCACAGAATATGCAGCCTTTTGTGACCTACTTCTTTTACTCAGAATATTGTTTGCAGTATTCATCCATGTTGTATCATGTATCAGTCCTTCTTTCTTTTTGTGGACAAAAAATATTTCATTGTACAAATATGTACCATTTTGTTCATCCATTCATCAACTGAGCATTTGGGTAGATTCTAACTTTTGGTTACTGAGAAAAATGCTGCCATGAAAATTTATGTTTATGCCTTACCTTGTGCACATCTTGCGAAAACATCTGATTTTAATTCTTTTGGGTATACACTTGGGAGTAGAATTATAGGGTCACAGAGTAATTTCACATTTACTTTGTTGAAAACCACCAAACTATTTTTCATAGATGCTGAAAAATTTAAAATTTTCAGGGTTGTCTTAGTTACTTTTTTCTCATTGCTGGGACTAAATATCTCAAAATTAAGGAAGGAAAGCTTTTTTTTAGCTCAGTTTGTGAAGGTTTCAGTTCCTAATCAGCTGACTCTAAGGCAGGGTGATTTGGCACGAGGGCAGCTGTTCATGGCAGTTGCGGCAGGTACCAAAGGAGATGAGCAAAAAGGTCAAAAGGGAGAAGCACACCTCTTTTCCTCCCTTATATTGTATGCTGGCTCCACCCCAGGGTGGGTGCAGCACTCACACCACCAATCCCAGCACTAGACAATGAACCAATCACAAATGCTAGACTCAGCCTCCTTTGAGAGACCCACTCCCCATGACAGCATGAGGCTTTGGGGGGACATCCAGACACACACTATAACAAGGAGTAATGTACAAAGGCCCAATTTCTTTGTATCTTCACCAACACCTCTTGTTTTCCATTTTTTTTCCAAATCATAGCCATTCTAGTGGGTAAAATAGTGTCTCTGGAAAAAGCTGTGCTGAGATACAATTGACATATAAAAACTGCATATTTAATGAATACAATTTGAACATTTTAGACATATGTATATTCTTGAGAAACCATCACCACAGTCAAAGCAATGGAGATATCCATTGCCTCTAAAAGTGTCCTCTTATTGATTTTTTGTTATTGTAAGAACATTTGCCATTGAATCTACCTTCTTGCCTTTGGAGACAGGGTTTCACTATGCAGTTCAGGCTGACCTTGAACTCATTTTGTTGCCCAGGCTGGCCTCACACTCCTGTCAATCTTCCTGTCTCTGTCTCCCGCATGCTGGGATTACAGGTACGCACCATCATGCCGTGCAATACAGTTTTTTGACTGTTGGCCTTAGGTTGAATCGAAGATCTCTCGAATTCATTCATTTGCAAAATAGAAACTTTATACCAACCAAATGGCAACTCCCTACTTTTCACTCTTGTTAGTCCCTGGCAACCAATTTCTTGTCTTAGTGAGTTTATTTCGGGCATGAATTTATACGTGGAAATTCCTAAAAATCCCACAAAATTTGTTAGAATGATGAATGAATTCAGTAAATTGGAGGATACAAAATCAACATATGAAAATTAGTTACATTTTCACCACTAGCAATGAATTATCCAAAAAGGAAATAAGAAAATGATTTCACTTACAAAAGCATCACATAAATAAAATGATTAGGAGTGAATGCAACCAAGGTGGGAGACTTGCACAATGAAAAGTACAAAACATTGATGGAAGAAATTTAAAAATGACGTCACTATATGGGAACACATCCCCTGTTCATGTGTAAGAGGACTTAATATTGTTAAAATGTTCATCCTACTCAGCAGTTTGCACTTGGATTCAATGATCTGTGGCTTCAGTGTCCCATTATCAAAACATAATGCCATTTTTCCAGAAATGAAAAAAAAATCTAAAATTCATTTGGAGCAAAAATAAAAAAGACTGAAATACCCAAAGTGATCTTGAGAAAAAAGGATAAAGGCAGAGGTTTCACATTTCCTGGTTTTAAAATATCTTGTAAGAATATGGTAACTGAAATAGAATGGTATACGTAAATATGGAAATGAAGATCGATGGAACAAAATAGCCACAAATAAACTTACGTGTATACAGTCAACTAATATAAAACAATGATACTAAGAACACATGGTAGGGAAATGATAGTTTTCTTCAACAAATGTTCATGGGAAATATCCACAGGCAAAAGAATGAAACTGAGCCCCTATGTTATACAATAAACAAAATTCAAGTCAAAATGGATTAAAGACTTAAGTATGAGACCTGAAACTATGAAACAACTAGAAGAAAACAGGGAAAATGCTCTTTGAGAATCATCTTGGCAATGTTTTCATGGCTATTACCAAAAAAGTATTCTCAATGAAAACAAAATGGACAAGCGGGATTACATCAGGCTAAAAATCATCTGCATGGCAAAGGAAACACTTGGCAGAATTAAATGACAAGCTACAGAATGCGAGAGCATATTTGCAAACCACATATATGATAGAAGGTTAACAACTAAACGGATAAGAAACGCTTAGAACTTGACAGCAAGGAAACAAATAACACAATTAAAAATAGCTAAAAGGGTTGCACCAAAATTCTCCAGAGAAGACATACACATGGACAAAAGGTATGTAAAAAGGTGCTCAATACCACTAGTCATCAGGGAGACACAAATTAAACCACAATTAGATATCGACTCTCACCTGTTAGAATGACTGTTATCAAAAAGAGAAAAGATAACAAGTGTAGGCAAGGACGTAGAGATATTGGAACCTTTATAAACTGGTCATGGGAATGAGAAATGGTATAGCATCTATAGAAACCATTATTGAGGTTCCTCAGAAAATTTAAAAACATACCACCTTGTGATTCAGCAGTCCTACTTCTGGTCCTATATCTGCAAAAGCTGAAATCAGATCTGTACTACCTTATTCATTGTAGTGTTATTTGCACTAACCAAACTATAGAAAAAATTCAAATGCCTATCAAAGGAGGAATAGATAAAGTGGAACAGTCATACAATGGAATACTATTCAACCTTAAAAAAGAAGAAAATCTTGCCATTTGCAATAATATGAATGATCCAGAAGGACCTTACACTAAGTGACACAAGCCAGCCACAGTACATATACTGCATTCTTTCACTTAAACGATATATCTTTATAGTCTTTATTTGCATTTTCTTAATAACTAATGATGTTGATCTTTTTTTGTGTATTTTTTTGGTACCAGGAATCAAACTCACAACCTCATGCTTGCCAGGCAGTTGCTATGCCACTGAGTTATATCCCTGGCCCTTTCATGTATTTTTGACTGTTCGTATATCTTTTATGGATATATACCTATTCAAACTCCTTGCTTCTTTAATTAGTTGAGTTGTTTTTCTATTGTTATTAAATCATAAGAAAAAAGGAAAAATGTAAGAGTTCTTTACATATTTCAGATACAAAGACCTTATCACATAGTATATATTTTACAAATGTTTTGTCATATTCTTTATTGTCTTTTCACTTGTTTGTTGTCTTTTCACTTGTTTCATAGATCAAAGATGTGAAAATTTTTTAATATTGTAGAAGTTCAATTTATCTTTTTTGTTGCTTGTGTTTTTCATGTCATATGTAAGAAATCCTTGCTGAATACAAAAACATAAAGCTTTACCCCATTTTGGCCTGTGTCATTTTGTAGTTTTACTTTTTTCTTTTGGTCCTTTGATCTACTTTGATTTCTTATATTATGCCAGATAAGAGCCCACCTTAGTTTTTGACATGCAAATATCCAGTAGTCCCATCACCATTTGTTGAAGGCAATATTCTTTCCCCCATCGAATCCTACTGTAGCTCAGAAAAATCCGTTGACCATGTATGGGTTTATTCCTGGACCCTCAGTTGTATTCTGTTGATCTGTGTGTCTGTTGTTATGCCAATACTACAATATTTTGATTAATGTAGCTTTGTAGTAAAATTTGAAATTGGGAAATTTTAGTTCTCTAAACTCTGTTCTTTTCCAATATCTTTTTGGTTATTTGTGTTCTCTTGCAGTTCCATACAATTTTCAGGATTGGGTTTTCCACTTCTGCAAAAAAGACCATTGGGAATTTGATAGGAATGTTAATGACTCTCTAGATCATTTGGAGAAGTATGGACATTTTAACAAAATTGAGTCTTCTAAGCCAAGAACATGGAATACCTCTCCAAATAGTGATATCTTCTTTGATTGTTTTAAAATCACTGGTCTATAGTTGTTGTTGTACAGTTCCTTTGCCTCTTTGGTTAGGTTTATTCATGAGTATGTATTCTTTTCTGAGCGATTGTAAATGGAACTGTTCTCTTAATTTTTTAGGGTTATTGACAACTAGTATACAGAAATAGAACTGATTTTTGTGGGTTGTTCTCTTATCCTACAAATTTGCCTAATTCACTTGTTAGTTCTCATATTTTGAGGATGATAGTTTTTCTGTATATATGACCATGCCATCTATGCATAGTTTTATTTGTTTTCCTATTTGAATGGTGCCGTTCCCTACACCTTTCTTGCCTAATTGTTCTGGTAAATTCTTGCAGCATGATTTTGAGTGTAAATGACAAAAAGCCAGTATCCTCATCTTGTTCCTTGATCTTAGGAAAAAAAAACTTTTCAATTTTTAACTGTTGAATATATTAGTGTGGGTTTTTCATAAATGACTTACTGAGGAAGTTTATTTCTTCTATTTCTAGTTTGCTGAGTACTTTTTATGGAGAAGTGTTGGGTTTTGTCAAATTCATTATCTGCATAAATTGAGATGATTGTGTGATCTTCCCCCTTTCATTCTGTCAATGTGGTGTATTACAGTGATTGATTCATGTATATTCACTCTTGAATTTCTGGGATAAATTCCACTTTGTCACAATGAATACTGCTTGATACCCTTGATATGCTGCTTTGTTCTGTTTGCTAGTATTCTGTTGAGGTTTTGTGTCTATATTTATTGGGGATATCGACATGTATTTTTTTTCTTGCATGGCTTTGGTATCAGGCTAATGCTGACTTCATAAGATAAATTAAGAAGTGCTTCCTATTTTTTATTTTTTGGGAGATTGAGAAAGATTATATTAGTTCCTTAAGTGATTGGTGGAATTCCATAGCTGCATTTACAATTTGCTTTGTTGGGATGTTTTTGGTTACTGATCAATTTCTTTACTTTTTGTACTCTGTTCAGATTTCGTATTTGTTCTTTTTTTTTAAACAGTAGGAAGTCTCTGTCTAAGAGGGACAGAAGTGGGCCACAGAAGGGAAGCTGGGTCACCTCATATTTGTTCTTGAGTCAGTTTTGGTAATTGGTATGTTTCTAGGAGTAAACCCATTCATTTCCTTCATCCATTCTTTTTTATTTTATTTTATGAAAAAATAAAACAGAATTCCATAACAAAATTATAACAGAATAGCAGTAATTAATACACTGTGTATGGTTGTCTTCAAAATAGTCACTTAGAATACAATACATAAATCAAAAAGATTGTCACAAAAGAGAAACAAATGGATAATAACACAAAACTTTGTACTGAATGATCTAAGGTAAGCTAGTAGCATAAATAGAACAAGTAGCATCTATATTAAAATATTTTTGAAACAATGAAATTCACGAACAATATTTGAGATCACACCATTCGTAGGCACTATGCCATACACAACTAGTCCCACATTCAGCTTCTGAGGAAATGAGACTTTAGTAGAAATACAGAAGGTGAAACAGACTTTCCAATTCAGTGCACTGTTGCGCTATAATAAGAAAGACTCCTAAACTACGAATGAACATTCAGGAAGAAAATTGTGTGGCTGGAACATGGGTGGTTGAAAGTTGGAATATTCATTCTTTTATGTCTTTTTATAAACCCTGTCCTGATCCTGAAATAAGTACCATCTTCAGAGGAAAAACTGAATTCAACTACTTTTCAACACTAGCTTTCTCGCTCTGGGCCGGTCATCATTATTTCTTAGGTAGATGAATCGCTATAATAGCCTCTGGCTGTCTGCCTCAATTGTGATCTTGTCTTTTCCAGCAAATACAATAGATTAGCTTGCTTGACTCCATTCCAACCCAGCTGTAGTATGCTGTACTAAATGATAGAGGCCGGGAAGCTAAAACTACATTTTTGGGACCCGCTCACAAGCCTGAGTCCACGTTGGGCCCAGCCTCTGCAAAGCAGACGAATCTGTATTTGATTTGGAACAGAGAGAGACGCTTTTGTGGTTTCTGGTATTTGATAGTGATCTCAGTCTTGGAAGCTTTTCTTCTTCTGAATTAGCAGTAACCCAAGTTCATAGTATTATGGGCATCATAATGCCATTTATGGGGTATCCACATTGCTTATGTTGAGGGAGAAAGGCGGTACAGTCTCAAAGTCAAACTTTGTAATGATCTTAGCAGCTGCTGGCACTGATGGTGCCAATAATGTGGTGTTATTCTGGGAAAGAGTTTTGGAGACTGTAACCCAGGGTCTGTTTTTCTGATTCCTTCAATAATTTTTAAGCACGTAATTCCCTCTGTTTGCTTTAATGTGCTAAAGTAGTTTCTGTTAGCTGTAACAGAACTCTTCACGCTACACAAAAGCTAAAGGAAATATTTACAAAAACCAGAACTAACTTTTTTACTTGAAACCTTCCAACAGCTTCCCATGCCACTTGTAATAAAAGTCAAACTACTGATTTCCTTCCACTCTCCTCTGACTTGCTTCACGGAGTCTCTGCTGTTCCTCAAACACACCAAGAATGCTCCTGTCTCAGGACGGAGCATTTACTTGTGGTTCCCTCTGTTGGTACACTCTTCCTCCACGTAGGTCCATGGCTCGGCACTTTATTTTATGTCAATAATCTCCCAGTCACGGTAGCCCAACTCCACTCTCTCTATTGCTATCTTGATTTTGTTTTTACGAAGTGTGCATCCCTTTCTGAGATAGTCTTGTTTGATTTATTTGTGAACCATCTGTCTTTCTTTACTGGAACATAAGTTCCATGAGAGCAAGGACCTCTTCTGACCTTTACAGCGTGCAGGTCCTAGGAAAAGCAGTGACTTGCATGCACTGAGAAAATAAGCTAGGAATTTAGGAAAAGCAGGAAGAAATAAGAGACTGGGCATTTTAAGCAATTCTGGGATGTTTACGGAGTCTTGGAAGGCAAAACACCAAAGACTGAAAATTCAAATCACCTGAGAAAGGTGCAATTTCTGAAGAACATTCTTGCAATTGTGAAATGGAAATAATGTAAGCAAGCAGTGTGAAGAATGCCAGACCCGTGTCTGCTATGAGTTTCATTCCATCACTGGTATCCAAGCAGAAGGCTCTTTCCTGATCTATTGTGCAGCTTATTTTGGATATTCTCCCATAAAAGTGAGTGCTTTGTACAGTGTGGTCATCTGGGGAGGGGGCTAGGGTACCTGTCACTGAAAATAAACACTCTGGGTGCCTCTACAGTGTATTCAGACACCAGGCACTTTTTGGGATGGGAGTAAGAAAGGGAGAAGCCAGTGACTCTACCTGCAAAAGAGGGTAAATGAGGTACTATCCAGTGAGGATCAGAGAGCTGACTAGGAAAGGACAGGCTTGTTGGAATCCGATGCTGTGCATCTCCTGGAGAAGCGAGAGGACAGAGAGTCTGAAAGCACAACATCGGAAACAGGGGACTCCGAAGTGCTTTGGAAGGAGGGCAGAATTCAGTGTCCAACCTCTCAACCCCAAACAACTGTTTTGAGGTCCCTGAGAGCACAGGCATCAACTAAACTAGCCAAGATCATTGCTGATGCCTCACTTCCAACCCTGCCAGGGGGCCCTCATGTGGCTCCTGTGCATCCTTGTCCCTGCCAGCTACTGTCACGTTTACAGTAGCACTATAAATTCATAATCACCGATTTCACCTGCACCCTCCACACTGCTTAGCCTTTCTACTCTGTCTCTCTAGCCAGATATCTAATTCTCCCCTCTGCAACACTGTTTTTCATCTTACGTATGCTCCTTAAGCATCCTCTCCCACAGCAGATTACCTTATCCTCTTACTTCAAGGACAAAACAGAGAACACTGAACTCCAGCTGGGAAGTCTCTCCATTTCCTACAACCAAACTTCCAGCTACCCACATCATTTTCCAACCTCTTGTCCTTTAGGTGAAGTTTGCACAAGAAGTGGTGCTGGGACCACTGAGCAGTTGTAGCTGAGCCCATCCAACTGTGCAATATTCTACTATCTCAGTGCTTTCGTTCACATGATCAAACCTAACCTGGGCTGAGTTTGTAGGATATTTTTATTCATGAAGCCACAACAGAAGGAAACATCAGGTGCTATGACGTCCGTTTTCCAAGTTTCTGTGTCGTCTGCTCTAGAATTTCTAGATGTACTTGTTTGAAATAAAGATTTTTTCCAATATAGTAAACATGCCGATGCTCCTCCAACTTATCAATAATTTAAGGTGATTGCCACACAAATCCTAACAGGTTCCATTTTGTAGGATTTGTCAAGTTATGTTGAACATTGAAATAGAAAAGCAAAGTTCAAAATAGCCAAGAAACTGCTAAAGAAGGTAGGAGTATCTGCCAAATATCACAGAGATTGAGACAGTGAAGTCCCACACTTTTGCTAGATACTAAACTTTGAGGATCAAAGTTCAGAGACTATGCCCTGTTCTTTGAATCTCTAGTTGTAAGATCAAGACTAGGTATATCACAGATTTTTTTTTTTTTGTCTTTTTGAGACAGGGTCTCACTACACAGTTCAGGTTGGCCTTGGGCCCACTTTGTAGCCCAGTCTGGTCTTGAACTTGCAACAATCCTCGTGCCTTAGCCTCCTGAGTGCTGGGATTACAGGTCTGTGCTGCCACACCTGGTTTGGATTCTCTTTTAATAATTTCTATTGGTTGAGTGAAGAAATACAAGTTTCGTGTCTTTCTTGGATTTCAATACTGTCGTAATAATGCCTTGGAAAAAGCAATACAGTAGTTTTTCAGGATTTAGAGAATTTTGTCATCACAAGAAAAAGATTCAATGTAGAGCTGAAAAAGTGAAAGCCTCTTATTTTGTATCTCCAATTAGCTACAAGCCAACTAAATTGTTGTAAAGGCTGCCCAGAGACTTGTCTTCTAGGTATTGTTTTGGCAAGAGAATATTCCCAAAATGAATCCTGGAATTTATCAATGAGTCTTAAGAGAGTAAGAAACAAATTGGAACTTAATATTCACATAACTCTTTTAAGTCTGAGTAGTTGGCATACATGATGGAGATTGATTTTAAGGAAACATATCTGGTTTGGGGCCTAAACAGGCCAACTCCCCTGTGGTTCAGAGTACATAGAACAGTGTGTAGACAAAGTATCATCAATGTTATGAACTTTCTTCAGTCATGCACTGAGGAGCCCCAAATCCTGGCCTTATTGAAAGACAAAGTCATTAGCCCTAGCACACCTGTGAAGAGACTTGCAAAGCACTCTCTAAAGCTAACAAGTCAGGAAAAAAGATTTTAAAGCAGTGAAGTCACTACTTGTCATTACTCTTGCTGTCCATAGACACGGAAATCACAGCAGGAAAAATGAGGGTGGAAGTTGGCAATCTTTCCACAAGGATCACTTTCTCAACTTTCTGCCACTCTTCTCCCAGACCAGGAAGTTAGAGGCAGCTCTCTTCTTATGGGGTGCAAATATGTTTGAAATACAAACACAGCAATGGGAAGCCTCTTTTGCCTTCCTCTCTAGTTAGACTTCCAGAGCACAGGTCATGGAGTGAGAAGCATGCGGCTTCTGTGCTGTTTTCTTACTGCAGCCTTCTCAAACTCTGCCTGACAGTCTTCAAGGACACACAGGCCAGAATGCAACAGGAGGGCCCCACGGCAGCCAGAGAGGGCCCCAAAAGAGAGCATAATTGTGCTCTCTAGCCAAGCAGGGCCAGCCTTGACAGTACAAGAAGAAAAAAAAAAAGCCAGCTCTCTGTTCCTGCTTTCCTGGGGCCCTCTCTCCTCCAGACCCTTTGGTCACCCACCTCATAAATCTTGACTGAAAGACAAAGAGCGATGGAGTGGAGCCGGGGAATGGTTGGAGTCTGGCCAGTATTAGGATTCATGGGATTGATTTGCTGGGGGCGGGGAGAGTAGTTCTTTCCTTAGAGGGTTAGTTGTAGAAAAAGGCAAGAAGAGAGTGATCAAAGAGGTGTCGCGGCTCTCCTGCGATATTGCTACATCTCTCCATTAAATATGGTGCTTGGCACATAGTAGGCACTCTGCAAAATAAGTAAGTATAGCTGACTGACTGGTTGACAAAATGACTATAAGCAAGGGTGATACTTCAATGGTAACATTGTATAGAGGGCAGACTTGCTTGACAGCCACCAAATAAATTGGTATTGCAGAGCTAGCGAGAGCATTTTACGTGGGTTTTTGTATGCAGTAGAATCTACAAAAGTTTCCTCATAGAAATTTGGCACAGGCAGAGTCTGATGTCAGGAAGTTGAATTTGGCAATATTATGAAGACTGAATCTGTGGGGGGAGTATGTGAAAATAAGAGAAAAGTTAGGGTGTGATACGGGAGCGAAAGTTCAGGGCAGAAGCAGTGAAGCTAGTGATAGGGTTGTTCATCCTCAGCATTAGGGAATTCTTTTTTTTTTTTTTTTTTTTTTTTTTTTTTTTTTGCGGCACCGGGGATTGAACTCACAACCTTAAGGCACTGAGCCAAACTCCCGGCCCTGATTTTTTGAGGCAGGGTCACACTATGTAGCTCAGGCCGGCCTTGCACTCGCGTTGTAGCCCAAGCCGGCCTCGAACTCACAACGCTCCGCCTACCTCAGCCTCCCGAGTGCTGGGATTAAAGGCGTGCGCCACCACGCCCGGCTCAGCATTAGGGAATTCTTGTTGTGGGTTCTGTGCTGAGGAGTGTAGGATATTTAGCAGCATCTATAGCTTCTACCCCACTAGATGCCACTGTGGTAACCAAAGCTGTCTCCTGACATTAGCAAATGTCCCCTGGCAGAGGCTAAACTCACAGTTGAGAATCACTGTGTTGGCACATTCTTACTCTGCAACACTCTTGTACATAGGTATTGGGGCAGATACATGGAGAGGTTCAAAGTAGCATAATTAGTGAAAGCATGAAATTGGAAACTGCCTCCAAGTCGGTCAACAGGTGAATTATGGGTAAATTATGAGATTTTCATATACTGTAGTGAATAACTACGCAGGAGTGAAAATTAATTACTGTAGCTACACATATCAAAACAGATAAATCTCAAAGACCAAGTTGGGAAGAAAAAGAAAGAAGCAGAATATGACCATATTTTTATTAGGTTCAAAACCAGACAAAATAAAATACAGTATTGTTTATAGGGACATACTTATGAAATAAACATATAAAGAAAAGCAAATGAATGGTCATCACATTCCAGAAGAGTAATTACCTTGGGGAAGGAAAAGGGGGGTGATTCACAGAAGCATGTGTGGGTTTCAAGGCAATGATCACCATATTGTACCTCTCAAGTTTGGCAATGGGCACACATTTTCCTTTTAGTAGCATATGTTCTATTATATACTTTATATATATTCTCTTTTCTCTTGTATATATGAAATGCAACTGATTGTCAACCTAGAAATGTTCAACTTATGCTTTTTTTCCCCTTACAGTGGTACGTAAGTGGTACACATTTAGGAGAAACTGAACCTTGAAGTTTGAACTTTTACTTGCCTAGCGACATGAGGCTCAGCCCTCTCTGAAGTTGTAGCCAGGATCCTGTGTTGTGCTGCTGTGTTACGATGCTCTTGGTTAGATGTAGTCAGTGCAATTTTGACTTAACCATATTTTCAAGTTACCATGTGTTTATTGGACATAATCATAAATTGAGGATTATCCATACATTAATTATAATGTCAAGGGATTAATAGGGTGAAATAAGGCAAGAAGAAGGGAGGATACCAGAATTAACAACTCAGTAAATGTTGGAAGAAGGAGATAGAAGAGGCAACCTTTAGGTAACTTTTGAGTAGATACAAGACCAGCTTTAAGCTTGTTTTAGTCATAGATTTGGAAATGAGAAAAATGGCTTCACAGCTTCTCAATAAACAACCATGAGCATTGCTTAGACTATGGAAAAATCTAAGGTTTACATCTCAGAACTGATCTCAATACAAGATGTGCCACAGAATTCGACTACATGCGCTGCACACTAATGACCTATTTAACAAAACTCTATTGCCTAAGAGTTCTGCCCTCTTAGACTTCTAAAATGTGTGCTCATTTATATTCCTTGAAGTCAAAAACATCTGAAAATAGGAGGCTTAGAATAATAGTGATTCTTCATCTCTAACTTTAGCATTGTTAGAATATCCCTAACTGGTAGAGAAAGCTGTTTCTGACTCTAGCATCACCTTGTCTCTCTTATTTTCTCCTAGGGGTTCCCTTCCAGTTAGAGGAATAAGTGGCAAATTTGTAATCAAAGTTCTTCAAAAGACTGAGCCATAATCGTGCAAAACACTCTATTCTTTCCCTACCTTGTAAGGAAGGGGAGACCAACTGCTCCACAGAAGGAGCACACAGTTTTCAAGGCTGAAGTTCTGAGAGGCCCACTGAGAACACAATTTCTGAATGTGAAAATAGAAGTCACAAGCCAGGCGTGGTGGTGCATGCCTGTAATCCCAGTGCTTGGGAGGCTGAGGCAGGAGGATTGCCACCAGTTCCAGGCCAGCCTGGGCCACATAGTGAGTTCAGGGGCAGTCTGAACTACACAGCAAGACCCTGTCTCAAACATACAAACAAACAAACAAACAAACAACAACAAAAAAGCAAAACAAAAGTCCCAAACACTCAGAGATACAGTGTTTGATCAGATTTAGGGACAAAAACTCAGATGCAGGAAAGCCTGACACGTTACAGCAATAGCAGCCTGCCGGGGCAACACCAGTAAGTTCAGTTTAGGGACTCAGAATGGGAAGGCGGAGCTCAGAAGGGAGAAACTTCTTGATCCAACTCCTCCAGCTACCCAGGGGCAGGGCTGAGGTTCCAGTACAGATCTTTCAGCTTAACGCCTTTGCTGTTCCAGAGATGTTGCTATTCTGAACAGTAGAGCTGAAAGTATTCATAGCATTTGGAGATTTGGCAAAATTTTTATCATGCTGGTGAGAGACCCAGAGAAATGATTTGTAAAATCTGTCTTTGCACAGGGCAGGCAGCAGAGAGCAGTGAGTTAGCAGATAAGTGACAATGCGTGCGGGTTGCAAAGTTGCAGCCGCTCACCTCCTCACTTCCAAATCTCCCACGAGAATCTCTCTCGTGGCCCACACTGACTCACAGGAAAGGCATTGTGGGAAATCTAGTTGTCTAGCCAAGTTGATGGAGTACAAAGCTGAGTGTCTAGTGGAGGCCTGGGTGGGCAATACTGGCTGATTGGAAATGGGAGGAGGTAGTAGGGAGTGAGGTGGTGTCATGTGAGCAGGAGCATGCATGAGAAGTGTGGGGTGAGTCTGGGAAGCAGCAAGCAGCCTAGTTTTTCAGATGTGTGAATTTCTTGTAGGAAACATGCAGCTATTCAGCTGAAAAGAAGCTGGGACTGGATTAGGTGATTCTGGAATATGCTGGAGTGATGAAACTAATATTGTAAAGAGTGGAGGAATCATTGAAGGTTGCTGAGCAGGTGAATGGCATTTTTGGAAACATAATTTGTCAGCAAGTACGGGATGAACCAGACAGAGGATGGGAGAGAAACCTAGTGTCAAATAGAGGACTCTTGCTCATCTCTGTGCCATCTGACCCTTCAGCATTGGGGAAACATGAGAAGGAATGGGAACCACGCAAGTCTTCTCTGTAGGCTGATCCTGCTGTCCCTCTGGCCCTGGAAACCAGTTGTCCCCATCTCTCAAATGTCCCTTGTGCTTTCAGAGAGGTCTTTTGGAACCACTGGTTTGTTACTCTGAAACCAGGGAGAAAAATTTCCTGGGGATGGGTGTCCAAGGTATTTCAAGGGGTTGCCAGAAGCTGGCTACATACTCAGGCCAATTAAGCTGTGTTCTGGGAGGCACAGATGTACACATTTGCACATTAGGGGAAAAGAAGATGAAAGAAGAGGACTCCTGCTGGCTGGAGGGTTGGTAATAGCTCTTCAGCTCTCACCTCAGTAGGTGGCAGAGAGTAAGTGTCTTGCTCGCCTGCAGGTCCGCCCCGCTTAGTACGCCTGCTGGCAAGTCCAAGCGGATCAATACCTTGTTGTCAGCCCTGGTGCATGGATTCCTGATCTCGGGCCTCACCTCATGAAACAGCGTCCTGTGCAACCTTTCTGCCTCTCAGAGCCTGCGCAATCAAAGTCACGACAAGTTCCCCCCTGCTCGCCTCTCAGTGAGCTGCAGTAAGGGTCCCAGGAGATGGCAGCTGTGAAAGCACTTGGTAAACTGTAGAGAGCTGTGCTCCAGGGCTGAGTCATCATCACCGTTATTATACAAGAGGATTTTCCTGGGCTGAGCGACACTGTGCACCCAGTAGTGTTTAATAAAGAATTACCAGTGGTTTTGCTGAGGATTTGACTTAGGAAACAAAAATTACAGTTAGGCAAAGAAACGGGGCAATTTTTATTGTGAAGTAGAGGTAACATAGTGGCCAGCAGGCAGCAGACCTGGGAAGAGGTGCTGCCCCTAGTGGCTTTATTCCCCCGACCAACCTGACTGTCACCACCCCCTTTGCCCTCCTTCTGATGGCTCTGGCTGTCAGTTCAGCCTTTGCCCCTCCTCTTTTTCCCTTCAGTCGTGTTCATCTCACAGCCCACCCTCCGAACTTCTCTCCATTTGTTCTTTCTCATGAAATTGTTTCCATTTTGCCCTCATTTCTTTTCTTATTAACTGCAAGAAAAAGGAGTTACAAAATCTTCTCTGCTTGTTTTTGTCTAACTCTGCATTTTTCTCTGTCTTTTTCTTTCTCTTCTCTTTCCTCATCTGTGTCAGTCTCTGTCTCTGTCTATCTCTCTGTCTCTGTCTCTCCCTCTCTCTGGCTCTGTCTCCCATATACACACACACATTTTTAAAAGACCGATTCTTTCTGCTCTTCTGCTGAGAGGCTCAAGAGCCTCCCAGTCAGTGTTGCTAAGCAACCTAGTATCACATGGCCAGTCCCATGTTTTATGCCTGCTTCTACACTATGGCTCAGATGAAACAGACCCGAGTAAAGAATAGGCCCACTTGGATCACTTTCAGTTGGCCAAAGGTGTCAGCTTTGCTCTAGGATAGCTAAGTCACTGGGAATATAGCAGGAAAAAAGCTAAAAATAGAAATTGCAGCAAGGTGATCTGCATTCTTACAACAACTCACCAGAGAAGGGGATTCCTAACTTTGTATCCAGAGAACTCTCAGGTACACAGGAAAGAGGCCTCAGGAGTTGCAAAATCTCTTGAAATGTCATACAAAATGAAATATTTATACTAACTTGCACTTTTTTGATGCGAGGCTTTATAGAATTTCATTAAATTCTCCCAGGGAGCAGGCTTCCGGAAATCCATACGCACATTGCAAGGTCCTATCCAGTTTTCTGTGTTGAACGTTTTCCATGACCCCCAACACCCATGCCTCCCACCTTGCTCTGACCTGCAGGGTGGTTTCAGGGAACCTCCTTGCCCTTTGTCTTCCGGTTGGATTCAGGCAGAGGGAGGCTCTTGTATGAGAACTAAGGGAGGGGTTGGAAGAGAGTGAAGACAGTGGTTTTTTTTTCCTGGTTTACTCCCTGCTAGCCTCCCAAGGTTCAACTGTGTCACCCTACTGAAGAGCACAGGTCAGTCAGACAGCCTTCTCTATACAGCTGCCATCTCCCTCTGGGCTGTGAACCACCATCTCTTCTGCTCCTTCAGACAAGCATAGCAGGGATATGAGCAGTTAATACCCCCAGAAACCCTCATTGATTTCCTTAAACTTGATCACTCCTCAGTAAACCCTTGTCAAATTAAGACCCGCTCAAATTATCCAGTTTAAGACAATTGCATGCTTTTTGATTGGGACCTTGACTAAAGATGGGACCACAACAAATTAAAATGTAGAGGAAAGAGGTAGGTATTTGGAAGTTAACTGCAAGTGGCAAATATTTGAGTAGATGTGGCCATTTTCTAGACAGATTTAGTGGTTAGTCTTCTGTCTCAGATGGCTTCACGCTATTACTCCAGAACTCTTTGCTAGGAATGGACAAAGCATGGCTATTTGATGGTTCCTAACTCTGACCTCCACAGCAGTGACTACTTGACATTAAAAACAAACCTTGTAGCCAGGCATGGTGGCTCATGCCTGTAATCCCAGCATTCAGGAGGCTGAGGCAGGAGAATCACTTTGAGTTTGAGGCAAGCTTGCTCTATGTAGTGAGTTCCAGGGCCAGTCTGAACTACGTAGTGAAACCCCGTCTCAAAAAGACAAAGACAGACAAAGACAAAGCAAAACAAAACAAGCAAACCTTGTAGCAATGGTATTTTATTAGTCTCCATTCTACAGGAGATCTCAAGGCACTTCTTTCTCAGTTCACCTTGCCCAGGATTCCAGGAGTTGAAAAAGAGCTTGGCCTGCAGCATGGCTGTAGCCAGGCATTGTTCCAACTGGTTACTTGACCAGCGGGCTCCTTACCACATCGCTCTCTGTGTTGGCCACTGATCGTGTTTTCTCCAGCAGAGCTTGACACTTTCTTCCTTCCAATTCCATTCTTTTCTCTGCAGTCTCTCCAGTTTTTCCTCCCGTCTGTGGAATCTGGGGCAGGAGAAGAAAACTGGGTTACAAATACTTCTCAATTTTTTCTGTCTTGCACCCGAAATTCTGGCTTTTGACAAACTCAAAAGCCAAGATTTTGACACCTTTATTCTCTGGTTACATCCTGACAACTTCCCCCAAAGCCATGGGTGACTCATGTCTAACATCTTTGCTGGGGAGAGGAAGGGGGTCTCAGGTAAATTTAGTGCAGTGCAAGAGAGCAAAATTCATGGGTTAAGGTCTCAAAACCTTATCTTGTCCCGGCCACTTTGTACTGGCTATAGACAGTTTGAACATCTAGGGTCATTAATCCCAGGTCCCCTTTTTCTCTGAACTGGAAACTTTTTTGGAATGATACTGTGAGGAATGAACAATATAGCAAAAAGACAAGGAGGAAAAAGGTTTTTCTTGGCTCTTCATATGAGGCATGATCAACAGATATGGTGGGTATTTAAATTAAAAGAAATGTATTACAGTAAAAGGCACATTCCCACTGGTCCTCCTCCCAGTAGTCACTCCCAGTTTGAACACACTTATTCCATCACTCTTGCCACTTTCTAAAGCAATACCAGAAGCCTTATTTTGTGAGTGTTTTTACAAAGTGTGATTAAAAATACTACACCAAATGCTGCTGCCGGGTACCGTCCAGTGGAAAGGCAGTCTTGTGAAAACACGACAGTGTGTCCTCATCCACCTGGTTCACCTGATCTCACATTGTCCAATTTCTGGCTCTTCCCCAAAGTCAAAATGACCATGAAAGGTAAATGTTTTGAATCAGTGCAGGAAATTGAGGCAGCCATAACAGAACACGTAGAGACACTCATGAAAGAGAACCTCCAGAGCTGCTTCAGAAAGTGGCAAGAATGATGGGATAAGTGTGTTTGAAATGAGGGGGAGAATTAATGGCAATATGTCTTGTATTATAATAAAGTTTTAGAAGTTAATCATTCACCATATTTTTTAACACAGCTTGCATGTGTGGAGGGTTTTATTTGTAATTAAAGGCACCATTTTGGAAGTCCTTTACAACCCATCAGACAAGATAGTAAGACATAGAGATGCCACTTTTCCAGGTCAATTGTACATCTTGACACTTCCTTTCTTCTGTGTTCATTTTTGACATACTGTAGTAGCTTCCAGCTACTAGTCATGATCACTTAGACTAAGATATTGTCTGAGATAGTGATGAGCTGAATCCTGAAGTCTCTTACTAGCTCACTGCAAAGGGCTAGGAACTACATAGCAGAAGAGTCCACGTCTCAGGAAGAACAGTGCCTTCCACTGATTGCCTTTGTGTACTCAGACTGGATTTTAGGCCTCCTGAAGGTTTAGCTTTGGGAACTGTCTTGCCTCTCAAAAACGTCCAAAGAATACTGGTGAGAGAAAGCACTTACCAATTTCTTACCATAAGTTGGCTGAGTAGAGTAATCAGTAGAGAAAGATATTTTTTAAGATTTTCATTGTTTTTCTTTGTACAAACATCATGGCTGGTGATGCATGTGTTTGTGTAGGGGTTGAGGTGAGGACAAGGGCAAGTTGAGTGAAAAATCAGTTCCAAGTGAAATTGCTTACATAGCAAACACAAAATGACCCAATCATTTGAGTCCTCCAGGAATGAGGCACTGGCTCAGAGATGTAGGAGTGCAACAATTTTATTGGGGAGTATCTGTGAAAATTAAAGGGACATGAAACAGGATTGAGATAGGGGAACTTCATCGTGTATCTGACAAAGTCTTAGTCTAACAGAGAGCTCAAGGGCAAGGATTTCTGCTGGGCAGAAATGGCCAGTCCTTGGCTCTGGTCTACCTAGGAAGAGTGGTCTCATTTTCAAAATTGTGATGCTTTCTGAAAGTGACACTAGCTGGAGGCTATCAGCTTCCAGCACTCTTTGCAGCTGATCTGTTAGTTCTTGCTTGAAGAGATGCCCTAAGGGTGCACTTCCGTGTCTTTCGAAATGATCTGCTGAGTTTGGTGGCAAAAGTGTTTTGGGTTCTTATATTCTGTCTTTCATCTTATTTTATAAATTTTTGACTCTGTGGCTGTTGAGTGGCATAAATAACATACACAAGAACCTATACAACCTTTAGTATACGTTATTTGCAGGCAGGGACAATGCATGCAGTGTGGGGTTCTATTCTAAAGAATGACAATGTCTAAGAGGAATGTCCACAGGGAATGCAGGATTTAGGGCATCTTTGGAAAGAGCACGTCATATCTTGGAGCATGAGTTAAATTTGGAGGTGAAGACCACCTCCCCAACTTCCTTCCATAGCCACAGAGAGGCATTGGGTCAGAGAACGATGCCTGTTATATAAACCTGTTATCTGTACAACCAAGTAGAGTCTAGGGACACTGAAGGACAATTTAGATAATTTCTTCTCAAACATTCAAATCCACAATGTACCTACTACGTATTTCCACGGAGGTTGATGATCGAGTATTTTTTGGGCACTCAATCTGAAGTGGTGCAGAGAAAATGAGAGCGAGAGAGATAAGGAGGAGGCCTTTAATGAGGAGGCCATGGGAGAGCTTTAGGGGCTGGGGGTGCAGAAGCTCCCAGTGAGAACAAAGAAGTATAGTTACTTTTATCAGTTCTGGCTGGGGGAGGAGTTTGGGAGGTGGGCAAAATGACATATTAACAGTTGATTTGAAGGAGCATCTAAACAGGTGACAAAAAGATTTACTGAGGGCTGGGGTTGGAGGCTTGTGTGGTTGTGGAGTCTTGGGATTAGAGAGGGCTCAGTGCACATGCAAAAAGGGAGTGGGAGGTTTATCTCTGGAATGAGAAAGAGAACATAGAGGTTACTCTTGGAGAGCTAAGCTGTTTCTCTGGGTTCTGTACCAAGTTGGGTGGATGTGATGTTACAGATAGCTAAGCCCCAGGCTAGCAGAATCTATCAGTTGTCACCCTAACTGTCTATCTCATTTCACACTAAGGCTTGGGTCTCTAAAACTGCACAGAGAAAAATCATTATAAAAGCCTGCTTCCTTAGAAGGTTATCTTCAACATCAGAAGCTTTGCTTATACTTATTTGGTTCCAAAGTTCCCAGCCTCTGTGGTACATGGAGCAAAGCCCTTTCAGAGAAACTCATCTAGGCCCAAGTTCCACTGACAACTTAGCTAGTTAAGCTCTTTTACTTCTAGGATATGGTAGTATGCGATGGCTAACTGGCTTAGTTCACGTAGCTTAATTGACTTGCAACTTGGAATAGAAGAATTTGGTCAACTCATTCCTTTTGGTGCTTGAAGGATGAGAGTAAACTCTGTTAATGTAATTATTGATAATACTTGATAATTATAAAGCAATTTTCACTTGCCAACAAATACGGTGTGCACTATTATATCCTCATTTTATTTATGAGAAACTGGAGACATAAGAGATTAAATAACTTACCCTAATTCATGTCATCTCATAAAAGGTAGAGCTGAGAACCAAACCCAAGCTATGAGTAAGTCAAGGTAAATTCAGTGCCAGGACCTACAGAGGATGTCATGAGGAGAATGGACAGCAGTGTGACAGAAGTACCTTGCGAGACCCTGGAAGAATCCCAGTTCTGGCCAAGACAAGAATCAAGCAGAAGAGTGTGAGAAAAGTATGGATGAGCAAGCAGGTGCTATAGGTTAAAGATTGTTGGCAGATAGGACCTCAAAACCAGAGAGCACAAGCAATAAACACTAGCAAATAAACTTGAAGCAGACCCAATACAGGAGCTTTTTTATGCCTTGCTTGGTTGCATCTGGCTCTTGTAGAAGCCCTTGTCAGCCCTCCTGAAGCCAGCAGTTGTGAACTGAAGTTAGTTGGCAAGCCCACTGGCAATGCCCATTCATGATTGGGAAAAGTGACAGTAATATTGTCTCAGGCCCAGTCACTGTGAAATTCTCATTGCTACTTGCAGTTCAGGCAGGTTTTGCTTATATTTACCATGATTTTGATCATATTATGTAGAAAGGAGGAGGAATTACAATACTTACAAATTTTCAATTAGGCAGAAGTCCAATTACCATACCACTGTAACAGTGATTTTAGTTTTCAGTGAATTAGTCTTTTATAAGAAGGATCAAAAATTTAAGTTTGCTGAAGTTGGAGTAACAAGGATAAGATATTAAGTAGTAGAGTCAAGATAAAAAGTAAAATTTTCTGCAATGTGAATTTAAAACAACAGATCAGAAAGAAATTAATTTTGTGAGATATAAACCTTGCTGTAATGAAATCAGATGGAGGACTGGAGTTGGGGACCATTCGCAAAGGCTTCAGGTTAAGCACTATTTAACCCAGACCAAGCATTTAGACACAAGTGATGGAAAAATTTCCCTGAAACTACACTCTTCCTAGAAAATGAAAGTGAATCACTAGAAAATCTTAAGAATCATATGAAAGACCTGGGCTTTGTAGGCCAAATGATGTCAAATAACAGATTTAGTTGATTTCAGTTTAAGTAGCTTGTATCTTCTCTGTTACAGCTTTTATCTAGCTGTCCCCCCTAAGCCTGACGCAGTCCTAGGAGGGGCATTTCAAAGGTGGCTGGATCAGGGTGTGTGAACGCGGAGAAGGGTGCGATACTGAGATTAACGGAAGCCCCACCCTGGGTGTGGGTGGCACCAATCAACAGGCTTGTAGCCTGGGTGGAGCATAACAGGATGGAAGGAAGGTAGGCTGCTGCTGCTACTGCCTCCTGCCTGCCACGGACTGTTTCTAATCTGCGATGCCCCTCGGTCACGCCTCCCTGCCCTGGAGCCAGCACACTATGAACTGAAATCTCTATGAACTGTGAACCAAAATAAACCTTCCCTCTTTAACTATTGGGTGTTGGGTATTTTGTTTCAGCAATGAGAAAAGTAACTAAGAGATTTTCTTACTTGTCTTTCTCTCTGTTTTTCCTTTCTCCACCCTCCCCTACTTCAACCCTTGACTCTTTGATGATGAATATCAGAGTGGTTAATGCATTCCCTCCCAAATTGCTTTTGGCTTCCTGGTAGTGACTGCTTTTAGGAGACATTTTTTCTTTCTAAATATGTAGAGTCAGGAAATATTTTTAGAAGGGTGGATTAAAGGTTGAAAAAAAAAAACCCAGTCCAACAGTGTTCTGTTCTCTTTTGCTCCATTTAAGAATTATTAGTACTTGTTAAGCACTTTGTGTGTTTCTTGCTGAGTCAGAACTTATGCCTGACAAGGCCCCATTTTTCATCTCATTTCCTACTGGACTATGTGCTCCTCGAGGGCAAAGCCTGTGTGTTATTCATCTCCACTTTGCCAGCCTCTGAGGCAGGGGCGAGGGCTCAAAGAAGTATTGTTGAACAAATACTAAATTATCGTGGTTTCACCACTGGCTTTCTGTTTTAAAAGCAGTCAACTTTTGTTAATTAGTGAATAAGAATGTTCATTTTGAAATTACTTCTGTGTTAGAGACTCTGCTCTTAACAAATATGCTGGAAGCAATGGAAGTGAAACACCAGTAGGTAAGCTCTTGCAATGAGTTAACAGCTATAAGTACATGTGAACATTCCCTGACTAGGTGTATGGTTTTCGGAAATGGTACAATACTCAAGGTGATGGAAAAGCAACCCTGCTTTATGGGATGGAAAGATGTGGCTTGGGAAGTGTAAGGTCCAGGTGACGCAGCATAGTAACTGGTGGCTCGAGGGGACCAGGTGATGTAGCATACTAGGATTCAGCTGTATTCTGTGAGCTATGGAGAATGACGTGGATTCGTAATTTCTGACTCTGGTGGCACTGTGCAAGATGAGCTGCACTTGCTGAAGAGAAATGTGGAGGAAGCCATTGTAGTAGTTCTGGGGGAAAATGGCAGATAGGGAAATGAAGAAGTAGGGCCAAATGATACTTGTGAGGTTGAATGAAAGGGAATCACTAATGTACAGAAGGGGAATCAAGGAAAAGAAGCAAGAATCCTTTTGAAATGACATTGTCAATAAAGCAAAGGGAGGTAGAAAGAGGAATGGGTACAAGTTGGGGAAAGATTAATAAAGTCTGGACATGAGTTTGAAAGACACTGAAGTCCATATGAAATCCTTTGAGTAGAAGAGATAGGAGTTCAAGACAGAAGGAATGGGAAGTGTGGACGTGCACATCATCAGAATACTAGTGATAATTGCGACCATATTATAATGAGATCAATGAAGAAGTAAAGAAAGAAGAGGCTAGAAAATAGATCTGATAAACTCTGATACTTATGAAACAGGTAGAAGAAGGCAGGTTCTGAAGGAGACTGAGGGTCATTGACTGGAGAGGGTGTCAGCTCTTAAAACTCAAGGTTATACGGTTTCTGGAAATGAAAAGTGACCCCAGACTTTTCGTGCCTTCTGCGTTCCCTTGACATCAAGGTTTTGCCTCCTAGAGATTAACTTCCTTTAATTTCTTGCAAGGTCAAATATGAATTTAAAAGGAAATTTGCTGTAATTTATCCCACTTCTTGGTTTGTGGAGCAAAAATATATTTCGGAATACCTAATGTACCGTAGTTCCATGAGTATTCTATTCTATTACATTTGAAATTAAAATCAGTTTGGTTACAACTCAATAAAGGGAACTCACAAAAAACTTACAGCCAACATCATGCTTGATGATGAAAGACTGATTGCTTTCGCCTAAGATCAAGAACAAAACAAGGATGTCTACTCACCTTTCTATTCAGTGTTTCACTGGAGATTCTAGGTAGTGCAGTCAGTCAAAAATAATAATTAAAAGTATCCAATATGAGGAAGAAAGAGTTAAAACTGACACTTTTTACAGATAATGTTCTCAACTATGTGGAAAATTTTGTGATTTCTATAAAAAAGTGAGTTTGTCAAGGTTGCAGGATAAAAGATCGACCTAAAAATGTCAATTACATTTCTATATACTAGTAATGAGAAATTGGAAATTGAAAAAAAAATCTTAGTCATAATGTCATAAAATATGAAAAATTTCAGAAAATGGCTAACTAGCGATATTGACCTATGCAATGAAAACTAATAAAAATTGTTGAAAGAAATTAAAGAAGGTCTTAATATATGGAGAATTCTGTCATGTTCATAGGCTGAAAGACTCAAAATTATTAAAATGTCAGTTTCTATAGATGCAATGCAACTCCATCCAAAATCCTAGCAAGTATTTTCATAGGAAAATGCAGTTTTGAAATTCATGTGAAAATGAAAATTGCCACCATAGCCAAAAACATTAAAAACAACATTTTTGGAGGACGTAGTCTAGCTGATTTCACAAGGTACTATAAGGTCACAGTCGTCAAGACAGTGAGGCGGTGGGTGGCAGAAAAATAGACCCACACATATGTGAAAAATGGATTTTGACAAAGACGCAGCAGCAATTCAGTGCAGAAAGTGTGGACTTTTCAATAATTGCTAGCGCTACTACAATTGGATGGTTACATGCAAAAACAACAACAACAAGCAACAAACAAACTAACCAGCCAAACAAAATCTTTGATCGATACCTTGAAGCATAGAAAAAATTAAGCAAAAATTGATTATAAACTTAAATGTGGAACCCAAAACTATAAAACCTCTAGGAAAAATACAGGAGAAAATTTCTGAGATCTTAGATTAAGCAAAAATTTCTTTGGTAGGGCACAAAAAAACATGATCCATAACGGATATATTTCATAAGTTGGACATTGTCAAAATCAAAACTTTTACTGTTTGGAAGACAGAATTAAGAAAAAATATAAATCAGAGGTTTGTAGAAAATATTTTCAAATCTTATATCTGATAATAGATTTATATTTGGAATACAGTATATAAAGTAAACTTATTCTTCAATGATAAGAAGATAAGCAACCCTATGAATAAAATGGACAAGGGAGCTGAACAGACACTGCAACCAAAAAAGGTACATGGATAGCAAATCAACACATGAAAAGATGCTTAATACAATTAGTCCTTAATAAAATGAAAACCAGAACCTCAATGAGATGCAACCACACACTTATTCACTAGAATGGCTGAAATTCAGAACACCAACTATAGCAAGTGTTGACAAGGATCTACAGGAACTGGATCTCTTAATACACCCCTGTTGGGAATGTAAAGTGGTATTGGCTTTTTGGAAAATACATTGTCAGTTTCATTAAAAATTAAATATGACTCTACCATAGGAACCACTAATACCATTGATACTTACCTGAGTAACAAAAACATATGTCCATTTAAGAGCTTGTAACAAATCTTAATAGTAACTTTAGTTTTATTTATTTTTTCTTTTTTTGATACCAGGAACCGAACTCAGGAGCTCGCGCTTGCCAGGCAGGCGCTGTGCTGCTGAGCTATATTCCTTGCCCTAACTTTATTTTTAATAATCCAAACTGAAAACAACCCACGTCTATTAACAGATGACTGAATAAACAAATCGTTGGTATATACACAAAATGAACAAGACTCAGCAATGGAAGTGAACCATTCATGGATACATGTTTTAGTGCAGAGTGAATAATTATGCTGAGTGATAGCAACTAGACAGAAAGCACATATTCTGTATGATTTCATTTATGTACATTTCTATAAAATGCAAACTAGTCCATAGTTACAAGAAGTAGTTCAATGTTTGAAAATTCTGGTCTGGAGAAGGGTGGCAAAAATAGTTACAGGGCCAGGGATTTAGCTCAGTGGCCTAAGCACCTACCTGGCAGGTGTGAAGTTGTGAGTTTGATCCCCAGTACCAAAAAAAAAAAAAATGGTTATAGGAAAATGAACTCTTTCAAGGTGATGGATAGGTCTGCTATTCTTTTTGTATAAAACTTAAACTATATACTTTAAATCTGTGCATTTAGTTGCATGTTAATTATACCCCAAGTTACTGAAAACAGTTGATTAAAAAAAGATACACATTAAGGAAAGTCTAACAGACTGGCTGCTTAGAAGTTTGTATCAATCTTCATTTTATGCTGCTTTTCACACAGGCAAACTTTTATGAATCCACTGTCCATCTTCACAGGTAGATAGTCACTTCAGAAATTATACCATATTTGTGCCCCCCATCCTGTTCATTTAAGAAAATTTTGAGAGTGATTCTTACTTGACCTGTAGAACAACATTAAAAAATCAAGTGAATTACTATATAGGATAGATGTCAGTATAAACTGTAGCATCTTTTATTTTGCAATAATAATATCAGAAATCCAAGTGAAAACTTGTTTAATGTGCAGATAAATTGACCAGAGATGCATAAAGTGGGTGAATCCTTTTATGGACACAATCTTAAAGTATGACCCATATTTTACTCTTGGAAACTCTCTCTCATTTGGTCTATTTTAATCCTCCCAATTTATCTTCAAGCTGACATCATATCTACTCTGTTCTAAGTATTATAATGGCACTAGGCCAAAAGCAATACAATCCTGATGTGATTGAAATATCAGAAAAACATTCTAATAAGGAAAACAGCCAGGACAGGCATGGTAGTGCATGCCTGTAACCTTAGCACTCTGAGAGGTCGAAGCAGGAGGATCACGAGTTCAAGCCCAGCTCTGGCAACTTAGTGACTTAGCAAGACTGTCTCTCAAAATACAACAAAATTTTAAAAAGCTGGGTGTGTATCTCAGTGTGAAAGCCCTGGCGTCAATCCTCAGTACGGATAAAACAAAAGAAAATGAAAACGAACAAAGAAACAAAAAGAGTCAAGCAGCAGATCTGTCAGAGGTGCTCAGTAAGAGTTGACTTGACGATAGGATCCTTTCTGGCCTGGGTCATGAGGATTATATGACATGTTCCATGGGTTCTTAGCCCAGAGTATGAGCATCTCTAGAAAGTGTGAGTACCTGTGGACTTTTCTATGGCCGAGCCAGTAACAATATAGCTGTATGGTGAAGACCAGACTTTACCCATGACAAAGGTTACTGCCTTTTCTTGTGAGGCTACAAATCTAAGCTATCTTGTCACCTTCATTTTCCTTGACAGAGGCTGAAACTGAGATTCCATGATGCCATGCCCCACAGGCCTCCAGCTCTCTGAACTTGATTAATGCACCATTGATCAAGTTGTGTTCATTTTTCATAGACCATCAGGGCAATAGAGTTCCAACAAATCACCTAGTTTATCACTCTCTCCAATTTCCTCAGCCTTGCAGATATGTGTGAAGATGGGAGGAAGGAAAGGACTTGCCCCAAAGCAAGGACCAGAGAGCTAGACGGAGCTGGTTACAATGCTGCATTGTATCTGGCCATTCATTTATTAACATCATTGTGAATTCCTACTATGTGTAAGTTGCCACACTCAGTGCTTGGGAGGATACCACCAGAGCAAGCCAGCCTGGCTCCACGGTGCTCCCAGCCTGTAGATCAAGGGTTGTTTCTTATTTTACTGGCTTGGGTTTCAAGCAGCAAAACAGGTTGTTCATTACTGTTATGCCCATCTTCATGCACTCATCCACCCCTACTTAGCTAAGTAAGGTCCAAAATGCTTTGAAATGAGGCAACACATCACTTTAAGCATCATTTTGTTGATTCAACTTGAACACACAAGCAGCCATTAAGCACCTGATGATTCAATCCTAACAAATATGGAATTAATCATGAAAAGAGAAAGCTCAGGTTCCCACTAAGTGGTTCTATGATTGTTCACTATCAAGAGTGATCATAAATTAACCATGAACACCCCTTAGAATAGTTATTTGCATAATGCATTTGACTTTCACGACTGTGTAAACTAGGAGGACAGGGATTACTCTCCCCAAGAGCCTAGGATGTGCTAGAGTTGACGCTCTTGACGTCTATCGCCCTATAATTCTCTCTATGTTTTTGATGGGACTACCACTTAGAGAAGTTCATTTTTATCCAGAAAAGAGGAAATGTAAAAATCAGCACAATTAACCAAGAAACACAATTTTCTACTTGGCACAAAAGTCTTTCGGAAAAGTAGCTATTTTGGGAAGGAGATTCCAAGGAGAGCGTGAAGCTCAAAGGATTAGATACAAACAGTTTGGTTCCAAATCAGGAGACTAAGGAAGTAAAGGCACCTAGGAAAGCCCCCTATTTTTGGTGTGCATTAGACCAAGGCCAGGTATAAATGACAAGGTGGAGGTATAAGCAGCACTACAAAACGGTTCATTAAAAGTTAGGTTTTTTTTCTTCTAGAGATAAGTGAATTCTCCATACTTCCTCCTTTAGAGCATATAGCAATCCCCCCCCTGCCACCATAGCCCCAAAGAACTGGTGGGATATGCAGAAACCAGCTCTGGGAGGCCAGGACCTGGCTTGTTTCCCACGAGAAAGAGGAGGATGAGCTCAAGGTGGCTGGGGGTGATAAAGCCAAGCGTGGAGATCTGCACTGTCTCTCTGTGTTCCTTTCTCTCTTCCTTACTCTGAAAGACTCTTGCCCACCTGTACAAGGTGAAATAGTGGTGATGTGAGGCACATGGGCCTCCACCTCCTAGGAGCAAGCTTTGAATAAATCCTTTTCCCTTTTTACCCAAATATATGGCCTCATTTGGTTTGGTCTGTGGTGAGCCTGGGGAACCAGTGCTGGAGAGCCATGGGGGTTGCACCTTCTAGAAAAGAAGTAGATGGAGAAAGGAATGGTCAAATATCACGGGCCTTGGTCAGCAGATGTCCTGTCTGGCAATCGAGCCCTGGGAGGCAGGAGCAGGCATGTTGGCACCAGCTGGACAGAGAAAATCCGTGTAGGGATTTCGCTGACACACCTTCAAATGTAGCTGCTGGCAAAAGACGTGGGGCAGGGGAAGGGGTAAGGGTTACTGATGCTGCCTGCCAATGGATTTACAGCCTAGTGTGAGTGTGGAGCCAAAATATGATTGACGTGTGACTGTGGCTCCTGAGAGCAACTAAAGCCAATGATCCCGTTTAGTGATGCGGGCAAGTGGGTGGCTATGAACTTATGAGCAATGGTGCACTGCAGACCTCTGCGTAATGGCACTGGCTACACAAGTTCTATGAGGGGAAGCAGCGCTCTGTGGCATCTGAGAGGATGGGCTTTGGGCCAGACCCCCTGGCTCTGCAGCCTGGCTGTCCCCTGTACTAGTCGTTTAGCCTTGGGCAGCTTTCCTCCCTTGGATAACTGGATGGTAGCAGTACCTATTTGCCAGTAGAGTGCTCCAAAGAGTAGATGCATTCTTACTTGTAAAGGTTTTTCTAAACAGGATCTGTCACAATGTGTACTTTTGCTTTATGATTGTTGTTGTTTCTTTCTTCCACTTAAAACTCTAAAATGATTTTGCATTTTTTTTCCATCAAAAAGCAAAGCCATGATTCTTACAACGGCCTTGTAAGGCCCTGCTTTCAGGATCCCCCACCTGCACCAGTCATACCTTTCTGGCCACTTGTACTCTGCCCCCCGCCAGCTCACTGCACTTGGCTCGGCCAGGTCACACTGACCTCGGTGCTGTTCTTGAACATGCCAGGCAGACTCTGCCTCAGGGCTCTGTCACTGGTGGTCCTGCTGCTTGGATTCTGCTGCTGCCAGTTTCTGCTCCAGGGCCAGCTGCTCAGGAGGCTTTACCACGACAAGGCTGCAGTCTCCACCGCTAGTCTTCCAGACCCTGTTGTTCAGTTTTCCCTCCTCCTCTACTTCTCCTTCTCCTCCTCCTCTTCCTCTTCCCCTTCCTCTTCTTCTCCTTCTCCCCTCTTCCTTCTTCTTTTTCTTTTTCTTTTTCTTCTTCCTCATCTTCTTTTTTGTCATAGCAATTATTTTCTTTAAACCTGCTAACTGAATTACTGCATTTGTCATTTACTTTCCACCTAGTCCTGCAAAGGACAGAGACCTTTGTTTCATTCACTGCTGGATCTAGAACATCCTGAATAGTGCCCAGCACAAAGTTGGCATTCCCTAAATACTTCAAACAGTTCATGGATGAACCAATGAATTGTGCTTTAAAGACTTTTCAAGGACAATTTGACTGCACTTGATCTCTAGTCTTTGAGTGTCCATGTTTGCTTCCTGCAGGATCTTAAATGCACAGAACTAAATCCATCCGACTGCTGCCAGATTTTGTGTGCTGGAGTCTCCTTTAGAGGTGATTTTCAGTTTTTTGTTTTGTTTTGTTTTGTTTGTTTGTGTGTGTGTGTCCCAAACAAATAATTGGTAGAAATGAGTGTAAATGATGGCACAGTTTTACATTTACTAATGATAAGGAAAAACAGGCTCTGCAGAATGAGTTTAGGCCAAGTAAAAGTAGGAAAAAAGAAAAAAAAACACTCTACATGTGAGAGTGCTATCCTGAAGGGACTTGACAGCAAGAGCTTAATGGTGACTGTCCTTTTTTTTTTTTTTTTTTTTACAGTTCCCAGGCTGGTGTTAATTCTAGGTCATCTTGTCTAAAACCTGCTCAAGTTCTCACAAGAAGTCCATGTGCAGGGTCTTGGGAACTGTTATATGCATGTGTCCTGGAATTTTGCAATCAACAAGTCATGCCTGTTTTTTCAGCCAGTTTTAGCCAGGCCATGTCTTCCTGCCTCACTACTCTGCAGCTCAAGGCACAGCAGTGTCATCAAAGGCAGTGAGGCTCCCTTTTACTCTTCAGGCAGTTACTGACTTCTGATGGCTTGACTTAGGGTTTTTCAATTTTGCAGTGGTGTGAAAGTAATAGGCATTCAGTAAAACAGCTTTAATATGTAAAGGTTTTACCTTTTCCTGGGCTAGTGATACTCTTTTTTGATTCCACTGGTGGCAGCAAGGCCTAGGTCCTGGTCAGCTATGCGGTCATGACTGGAAATAACCCATACACTACATCATACAGTGCTGCTAACCTAGAATGTTCCAGAACTTAGGTGTAATAAACGCATTTTTGACTTATGTCATTTTCAACTTACAAAGTGCCCATTAGAATGCAACCCCACCATAAGTTGAGGAACATTTGTATTTCCTTTTACAGACATTCTTCGTTTAACGATTGTGTTAAGGTCAAAGGACTAGGTTGTTAACTGAATTGGTTGCTAAATGAGGAATTGTAGATAATATGTACATTACAATATTCAGAACAAAGAAATGATCAAAAGAAACTCCAACTCGATTTTGTTTTTATTTGCATAACACTTACATGCAGTAGTGTAATGCATAACAGAACATAGAACTTCAGTACTGTACAGTGTAATAAGATTACAGTACTGTATAAATAAGCACATTGTACAAAAAAACATTGAAGCTCTGTAAACAAGATTGTGCAGAACTGTACAAAAGTATGTAAGTCTGAAACATCATTAAATGGGCAGGCCATTAAACAAGAAATATCTGTATTGAATTTTCCTTATTGGTTCTCATTTCATTTTCCACCTCCTCTCCAATTCTTCTTCTTGGGCCACTCATGTATTTGAGGAATGTTCTTCCAGTCCAATTTCCAGATGAGTCTTTAGAAGTAGATGTATCTTTGAAAAATCATAACATTGTTGTGTCGATCATCTATGATTTGGCTGCATGGAAACTTAATTCCTTATTCTGACTGTGCTGTGTATTACTCCACTTACCTGGTGAGGAACACAGAGGATGCTCCAGTCTTTGCTTTTTAGAATTCCACTCCAGCACTCTTTTATGTCTTCCTTGAGATCTCTTGGCGTATAACTCTAGGCACATGGTTATCTATTGTATCCTTTGTCCGTTTTCATAGTGGAATTTCTGCCTTTTATTTGCTACTTATAAGAGATTACTTGCATAACCTAGATATTAATCTTTTGTTAACTTTAGACATTGCAAGTATCTTTTTCATCTTCCCGTTGACTTTGTCTATGGCATCTTTGTTGAAAATAAATCTTTAATTTTGCCTCGGTCAAATCTATTGCCTTTTCACTTTTTTTGTGTGTTTAAGATTTATTTAAGAACTCCTTATCATTAATTCTCAAAGATATTCTTTTTTTCATTTAATTACATTTATAGTTTTGCCTCAATATTAGATCTTTAATCCATCTGAAGTCTATTTTTATACATAAATAGGTATCTAAATTCGTATCTCTCCATACAGTGGGCTAGTTTTATTAATACTTCCTAAATTATTTGTCTTCTGGAAACCCTTTGTAATACCAGTCTACCTGTGCTAAGATCCTGTAAGTACACGGATTTGTATTTGGGATATTTGGTTCGTTGGATTAATTTTTAGCTCTTGTGTGACTACTGCACTATTTTTGTGACTTACTATTGTAAAAATTCTTAAATCTTAGTTGCTCTATTTGGTGCTTAAAGATATTTTCTTATTTTAAAGATTGTTACATAAATACATTTTCTAATATTTTTTGCAAGAATTTACTGCTTTACATAATCATTTGAATAAAAGCATGTCCTTAAACCTTAGTTTTACAAGAGTGACAATGAAGCAATGCAATTGGCTTTCAAAATAAACAGATTGTTTCTGAGTGTCCATTAGTACCCCAGTATTTATGTGTGCCCACGATTCTCAGCAGCATCCCTGGCACAGAATGACTGGAGTACCTCTTCTGCAATTGTGCATAAGAAACATTCCCAGTGGTTGTCAGGAAGTCCTGCTATGTTGATATTGTTACCACCAAAGTACAGTATCAGGGCTTTTTCCCTTCAATCAGCCTCCTTTCAACATGTAACAGCAGTGTTCCATCTTGTAAAAGCACATGAAAAGCATTTCCCAAATCTGTTGTGCGTTGTGTAGACTGATTCCCTGTTTTTCTGCAGAGAGTCTGGAGTTCTGATAGGTCACCCATGGAATGTTCTAAACATATGCAAACCACCATTTTAGAATACTAATTCTTTTCCATCATAAACGCACTGTAAATTTAATAATATTGGTAAGTTTTTTCCCCTTCAACCCATTTAAATTGCGAATCTTTTAAGGAAAAGCCCTATTTGAGAATTATTCATGTCTAGGGAGGATTGTATGTTTAATGAAAATTAGATTATAAAGTTAAATAATTGTGTACCCCAAATTACACAAAATTAGAATTGTATACTAATCTCTACCATTACTTCTTGTGACATGTCTAACATCTGCACAATAGAGGAATCCTCTGAAACAAAAGTTTTCATCAAGCAAAGATGTTGACTTGCAGGAAAGATCTGTAAGGCAGTCTGGGCTCTAAAAAGAGTGGTAGATATTTAAAGCAGGGAAAATTAAAAAGAAAAAAACCCCAAAAACTACAAGATTAGCAAACAGTTCACACTTAATTTACAGTATGAAACTACAATTTGGTCACATATTAATCTTTTCAAGGATTGCTGCATATCTGCAGACACTGATATCACAATAGGAAGAAAAGAATCATCTTGATTAGTTTCAGGATTGACTTATTTTGTGGGTAGAATTAGAGAGGGCGACTCTAGTTTTGTTTGTTTCAGTCTAAAGTGCTGTTAGTTCTAAGATGCACACTTACTAATAAACTCTCCAGAGCAAGACATGGTATTTCTGTATTCATAAGAATTCCAGGAAGGAAGAGCAGGGAAAAAAATGAATGGAGAAAGTCAGCAAAATAACAACATAAGAAAATTTCCCTTACTTGAAGAAAAATATAAACTGAAGATGTCACCAGGCACGCAGAACAGTAAATGAAATTAAAAAAAAAAAAACAAGGCATATTTGTATGACATTTCAAAAGACCAGAGATAAAGGGTGGGTTCTAAATTCATCTAAAAGAAGACATACAAGTGGTCAACACATGCACGAAAAAGGCTCATTATCATTCATTATAAGGGAAATGCATTTCAAAACCACAGTGAGACATCACCTCACTCCAGTAGAAATAGCTATTATCAAAACGACTAAAGAAAACACATGCAGGGAGGATGTGCACATATAAGAATGTAAATTAGCATGCCATTATGAAAATCTGTAAAGATATTCCTCAGAAAATTAAAAACAGTAATCCTGTTCCTGCTGTACATCCAAAGGAAATGAAATCAGTATGCAGCACTCTTCACAGTAGCCAAGAAATGACAAAAACCTAAGTGTCCATCAACCAATGAACAGTGAAGGGAAATGTGGCACCTATACGCTATGGAATACTATTCAACCTCAAAAAGGAGAAATCCTGTCATTTGTGACAAACATGGAAGGAACTGGATATTATTATATTACATGAAATAAGTCAAGCACAGGAACACAAATATTGGCTGGCCTCACTCATATGTGGAATCTGAAGTTGATCTCATAGAAGTTGAGAGAAAAATGGTGGTTACCAGAAGGTGGAAGAGTGTGTGTGTTGAGGTGGAGAACAGTTGCTCAGTGGGCTCTACATCACAGTCACAGGAACAAGAAGTTTTGGTGGGTGTTATGGCTTGTGTTTAGGTGTCCCCTCAAAGCCTCCTGTGGTCATAGGTCAGACTTTTTCAGAGGTGGGTGGATCTAGAGTGTGTGACGCTGGAATTGATTTATGGTGCAATGCTAGGATCAAGGGCCCTAGGATTAAGGGTGTGGGTTCTACCCACCCTGGATAGCCTGGATAAGATATAAGGGACAGAAAAAGCTGCAATCATTCATTGTTGCTTTGTTACCTTCTGGCTGCCACAAACTGTTTCTCCACTGTGATGCCTGTCTGCTGTGCCACCCTGCTTTGAAGCCAGTCAATTATGGACTGAAACCTCTACAAACTGTGAGCTAAATAAATCTTTCCTCCTTTAACCTTAGGTGTCAGGTATTTTGTCTCAGCAGCAAGAGGAAAGTAACCAAGACAGCTCAGAAGACCAGAATACTGATAGAAATGCTTCCAATGAGGATCAGGCTCTAGATGTTTCTGCTGGGAAGGATTGCACTGGCTATGGGACTCCAGACAGTGTGTTATACCATGGGAGAAAGTTTGTCTGCATTTTTCTCATGTCTAGAGACTTTGTTTGAGACTAAGATTAAGGGTGGTGGACTAATTAATCTTGCAGAAGCAATTTCAAGGCAGTCTAATATTGAACTGGTGACATAGCTACTGTTGGGGACTTTCAGACAGATTTATGTTAGAATAAAGAGCAAAGAGACCAGCAGAATGATTCAAAATGTTTTGAGTTTGCCCGGAAATGAAGCTCCAGTTGCAGCCTACAAAGATGGAACAGAGGAGAAATTGGTTGCTGAAAAAACAAGCAAGAAAAAACTGAGTACTTCAGAAGAAGACAAGAGAAAAGATAGCCTGAGGACATCACAAGAACCAGTAGAACTATGGACTTCGCAGAACCACAGTTGCAAAGGTGAAAGATTTTGCCTTGAGAAGAGAGCCCCAGAGCACCATGTTTCAGAATGGCAGAGGCCTAGGAAAGTTATTCCTTTGGACTTGGTTCATAGGCACTCAACCCCTACAACCAAGCAAGAAGGAAGCCTATCTACTTCTCCACTGGTGGCATTCACATAGCACTGGTGTTAAGCAAAAGCATAGTGGAAGAGTTGTGGGATCAGGAAGGCTTCCACCCAGATTTCAGAAGGCCTGGGGGGTCACGCAGTGTGTGCCTGGGAGGGCAACATGTGAATCTGTGAGTTTGAAGCTAAAGGTGCAGTGGAGATCCCAAAAGTTTAGAGAAGCCAGGAACATGGATAGTCTGAGGAAAACTGAAAAGAAGGAGCAGAAGTGGTACATGAGCGCTACAGTCACTGGAAGTGCCACTGTAGGAGCGGAGTTACCCAAGCCCTTTGGAGTTCACATCTTGTCACAGAGTGCCTTGGATGCTGGACTTGGAACTATAAGACTAAATGTTTGCCCTTGGACTTGCCTTGTTCCCATTCTTTTGTATCCCCCTGTCTGTATACTTTGGAATGGAAATGTCTACCTTGTGCCATTGAATGTTGGAAGCGTGTAACTTTCTTTTCATTTGTATAGGGGCTCACAGCTAAAAGTTTGCCTTAAATCTCAGAGGAGAGTTTAGATTTGGACTTTTCAGCAGTGTTGAAATTGTTAGGCAACTCTTGGAGTTGGACTAAATCTCTTTTGCATAAAGGAATGTGCATGAGTCTTAGGTGGCCACATGTGGAATGTTATGGCTTGTGTCTAGATATACCCCCAAAGCCTTGTGCAGTCATAGATGGGACTTTTTCAGAGATGGCTAAATCTAGAGTGTGTGATTGATTCATGGTGCAATGCTAGGATTAAGGGTGCTAGGATTAAGAGTGGGTGATAACTAAATCAATCCACTGATTGGTTTGGTATAACCCTAATATCAGTAGCCTAGAGACAATATAAGGGACATAAAGAGTCTTGTTTTATCTCTTGCTTCATTTGCTACCTTATACCTGCCATGAACTGTTCCTCCTCTGTGATGCCTATGTGCCATGCCACCATGCTTTGGAGCCACGTGTCTAGGAATTGAAAATTCTACAAACTGTGAGCTAAATAAACCTTTCCTTCTTTAACTTTAGGTGTTGGGTATTTTGTTTCAATAATAAGAACAGTAAATAATACAGGATGATAAATTGTAGGCTATGCATTAATGAAAATTTGGTATGAAGCTGAAATTGGATTTGATAATGTATTATTTTTTAAAAGTTGAATATATGACTTTCTTAGAAGTGTATAATGAAAATGTTAAAAATTCAAATGAAATGGCTCCTTAACTCTTTAGAAATGACTTTGTCACATAAGGACAAGCTCTTTTGCTTTGTGCCCACATATTGTGGCCAATGTGACCCTGCTTCCTGGGCCTTCACCAATTGGTCTAAGCATAGATACTTAACACAATATGTGACCTTTTAAACTGGATATAAAGTGTCTCTCTAGTGGGCTCCAAGGGGAACATGAGACTCAATAACAAAATGAAACACAAAGGGGAGAAAGACAGTCTACCCTACCTTTGAAAGACTAACATTTAGTTCTGTCCTTGTAAGAGCTCACAGAAGCAACAAATGGATCCTGCCTATGCTCGGAAGAATAGCATGAAAGATAACAATTCCTGGCAAAACAATAGCCTTGGCAGAGTCTGCTGTACCCGGCAGAGCAGTGCTTAGTGGTCACTGGATGGGGCCTGCTATTTAGAGCTTTGTGAAGCTAAGTCTGCTTTATCCAGTGGTTGCAGTAGCATAGGCTCTGGCATAAGAAGCGTGATGGTCCAGCATCATACCATAGGGAGCAAGTTGCAAGCATACGACAGACCTCTCAAAATCATTGAGGTGGACTCTGCAGGAAACATGCTAGGAAAATTTGAGTTATTACTTCAGTATTATTTCATTTGTCTTTATAAGCCAGAGAGGCCAAGAGAAGCTTACTAATATATGCCATGGAAAGCGCTATCTGTGAGTGACCCTGAGAACTAACCTGGGGAGATTTTGTTTTTCCACAAGGTGGACTATCCAAGTTCAGCCTCCAATAGGACCATCAGTTTCTACCCTAGCAGGGGACTGATAGGAACTTACGGGACCCAAGCTGTCCAAGCACTAAGCTGCTGGTGCTCCTAAACAACTTCTAGAATCACTTGACACATCAAACCCAGACTTCCAAGCACTAAGAAGCTATTCTTTCCACTAAATAAACAGAATAAAAAAGGACAGTCAAAGTGCAGAAACATTCCTCTATTGCACTGGGGGTCCACTTTTTGCGCCCAGTGGCACCCTGACTCCAACACAACTATCTATGGGAAGATGGGAAGAACAAGATGTGGGCTGAGTTATGTCCCCATAAAATTCATACATTGAAGTCCTAACCCCCAGTATTTCAGACTGTGACTATATTTGGACACAGGATCTTTAAAAAGCTGACTAAAGAACAGTGAGGCAATTAAGGTAGACCCTAACCCAATAGGACTTCTGTCCTCATAAGAAGAGATGAAGACCTCAAACTTCCCAGGCAGGACCAATCTTACAATATCGTATGTGGTCCTTGGGCCAGCAGCAGTAACAGCAGCTTTCTGTGAAAACTTGTTACAAATGCAGATTCTCTAGACCTGCTGAATCAGAAACTCCAGGGTCAGTCTCAGCAGTCTGTTTCAACAAGCCTTCCATGGTATGTTTATGCATGCTGAAGACTGAATACCACTGAGTTCAGAAATAGTCTTTATGGAGAAGGGGACTCAAATAACCAAGGAGCAATATGAGAAGAAAAAATGTAGGGATTTTGTTTGCTAGGTGAGGTCTGCTGCCCTCGAGGAAGCAAACGATCATGTGAGTTGCCTCCAAGACTTGCAGGCAGCCTACCGTTAAAAGCCAGCAAAAATCCAGGGCCCTCTGTTATGCAGCATAAGGAAGTGAATTCTGCCAGTGTCTGTGAGAGATTGGAACAGGACTCTAACCTGCGAGTGAGAGTGCAACCTTGTGAGACCCTAACCGGAGGACCCAGCTGACCTATACCCAGAGCCCTGGTCCACAGAAAGTGAGAAAATAGACATGCACCATCTATTGTTACTAAATTTGTGACAATTTGTTACGCAGCAATAGAAAACTAATGGGGAGTGAGGAGGGCAGAGGATAAATATAGCCAGTTGCTGTCCAACACACAGGCTGGTAGCTTTGCTGTGATTGCTTTGTTTCCAGGCCTGAGGCACACAATTCCTTCTGAGGAGGCCCCAGATTGGCAGAAGCTCGAGAACATCAGGCTGGGACCAAAGTGGAGGCTGATGTAAACATCTTTTGCACAGAATTAATTGGCAACTTTGAGCATTCTAACTTTAGCTGCAGCACCTCAGCATCTCACCACACCTGACATTCAGTGACTCAGGAACCCAGGAGCCAGCTTTTGGGCTTGCAACAGGGACAGAGCTTATAAAATGTCATGGACTAAAAGCTGCCGGCTTCAAGTCCAAGAACTACTAATTCTGGGGTGTGAATTTTGCTGCCCTCATGCTTGGGGTGCAGTTTTCCCTGCTACTTAAGAAAGGCCCTAGCCTGGAGCTCTGGTGCCCGAATAATCTGACATGGCTTAGATTGGCCATGCAGTTTTGTCCACAGCTGAATTTCCCGTGAAGTCTAATATCTGGAGTCAGGGCTAAAGACATGAATCTGCAGACTTAGTGAGGGGAAAGTCACGGGAAAGTCTGAAACAAAGCGAATATGAAGGTGAAAGTGTGGATGAGGACAGCGCACAGCAGCCACACTTCCTTTGCTGTTAAAGAGGCACAGTTACATACATATGCATGCCTGTCTCTACCCAGGAGGATCTGAATCTTTCCTCAGCCTCTCTAGGGAGCTAATGAAGCTCTTCTTTATAACTGTTTCCCCTTAAGAACAAAGATCCAAGATCTGAATGGCGTAAATGTATCCTCTCACATTCCTGGAGGCTGGCAGCTTGGGCTCAAGCTGTTGGAAAGGATAGCTCCTCCTGAGGTCTCTCTCTTTGGCTTGTGGATGGCACTTCCTCCCTAAGCCCTTGTCCTAATTTCCTCTTCTTATCAAGACTCCAGTCTCTGGGGTTTAGACCCCACCCTAGTGACCTAATTTTACCTTAGTTACCTCTTTAAAGGTGCTATCTTCAAATGCTGAGGTTAGGATATCAACATATGAACTTGGCAAGAGGACACAGTTCGGTCCATAGACATTTTAGACACAGCATTTAGCTCAAAGACTGTGCCTGACATAAGGGTAATGGTGATTAGAAGACACCATTTGGTATAAGTTCTTCTAGGTCAACAAGGATGTAACCGTATGAGACTAGCTGTCCCAAACATGGGACTCAACAGCACTCTCCCCATCAAAGGAGAGATGATATCAACACCATCATGTTTAACGGACTTCACTGTGTCCCCTAATTCATATCCTCCAGTACATCAGGATGTGATCTTATTTGGAAATAGAATCACTGTAGATTTAATTAATTAAATTAGAGTGAGGTCATAGTGGAGTAGGTCGGGCCCCAAAGTAATGACTTGCGGTCTTATAAGAAGGGGGAACTTCAGACACAGACATACAAAGGACAAAGTTATGAGTCAAAAGTAGAGAGTATCTATCAGCCAAGAGAGGTCTTGAACAGATACATCTTCACACTTCTCAGAATGAACAAACCCAGCTGTCACCCTCATCCCATGCTTCCTTCCTCTATAACTGTTGTCGTTTCTGTTATTTAAACCATCCAGTGTTACAGAAGCACCAGGAAATTAATACCATCAGAAGGGTAAGATTGCATCCAAACATTTGATAAACTCACTTTGGGAACTTCTCAGGGAAGCAGTGATTCTGTACTAGTCAAATCAATTAATGCTATCTTTTGTATAGACAATTCTTAATCTCAGTGGCTCAACACAATGCAAGTATATTTCTTGGCCATAATATAGACTGATAACATTTTGGTGGCTCTTTTATGTTTCATAGTGAATCAGAGATCCAGGCTTCACTGTAATTAGAACCTCTGAGGCTCCTCTACTGGATCACTTGATCCCTTTCCTTTGACTGGCTGATAAAGGAGGAGGGAAGACAGATCGGCTCTTAACTGTTTTGGGATTGTTAGATGCAGAAAAACAGAGATGCAAATTCTCAGGGTAAGGTGTATTCAACACGGTTTCTCAGTCTAACAAATGGTTATGGCTATCATGTGCCTTCAAGAAGAGCTGGAGACATACAGAATGGAATACATAACCTGTTCACTAATGCCTTGATCTTGTCTCCTTCATGGGTACAAAACTTAGCTATATTTCCTACCTCCTCTGCAGTTTGGTGGGACCTACAAATAAGCTTGTGCACATGGAGAAACTTCCAGGTCTGCGTGGAATTCCAACCCCACAGGAACGTGAATTCTATTTCTATCCCATTTGTTCTCCCCTGGCTGTGTGACCTTAGACAAGTCTGTCTCATCTTCTCTTAGAGGCTTTCTTGTGCCATGTGTCCAGTGAAAGCATTGTATCAGATGACTGCCTGTGGAAGAAATGTGACCTTGGTCTAAGTAGAACTGGAAATCAAGAGAATATTAATTCATCTGTGTACAATTAATTACAAGGCACCTTAGTTACTTTTCTTATTCTTGGGACAAATATACTTGACACTCACAAGTTAAAAGAGGAAGGGTCTATTTCAGCTCATGGTTTGTAGAGGGTTAAATCCATAGTAAGCTGGCTCCAAGGCAGGGTGACATTACAGAAGCGAAACAGTCCATGGCACGGCAAGCAGGAGGCAGTGAGCAAGAAGCCTCCCTTTCCCTTTCATTCTATCCAGGATATCAGCCTTATGGGTGGTGCCACCTACACCTAGGGTAACGCTTCCCATTTCCACACCCAAAACTATGCTTTAAACCAATTAATTCAGAACCACACACCTTTAATCCCAGGATCACACCCTTCATCTACATTCACACACCCTAAGTCCAGACACCTCTGAAAAACCCCGCCTGTGAGTGCGCGAGGCTTTGAGTGGGGGTGGCAGGTGGGGGGAGGCATCTAGGTACAAGTCTAACAAGGGGTAATAAGGTTGACAGCTGATCCTTGACAAACCAGCTTCCAGGAGGAAAGATGGTGGAGAAATTTCATAGCAGACACCACCTACTCTCTACACAGTGAGCCACATCCTCTTCTTGGTATTGTGGTTCTAATACAGATTTAAAGAGAAAACTCAAGAAAAATACTTATTTCTAGTAACTCCTCCACCCAAATGATCTATTTGTGTCATATTTTATGCTTTCAAACTATTTCATTTTCTCTAGGTAACGTGTATTCCTGGTTAGGATACCTTTGATTTAAAGTACAGTTTAAGCCAGTCACTTGCTACTGACTTGGACTAGGAAGTAAGGGCCAATCTCTGTTGAATTCTGCTCCTGAGCCTATGTTAGGCTCTGTCTTCCTGAACCTCTCTGTCTTTCTGTCTCTTTTTCTCTTTCCTTTGTGCTATTCTTTTTCTTCTCTTGCTTGAAGATGCAGGGATGTCAGTCCTCAACTGAATTGCTAATCTCAGTGCAGGTCCCCAGTATTCTAAACAAATTTACAACACTTGCACTGCCTTTATTCACCAGAGATCAAAGTTAAAAACAAGAAATTTAAAATTATCACTTGGATTCCATTATTTGCTTACTCCCCCTTATCTCTTACAAAATTACATTCCTGTTGTGCTACAATCAGTGTATAACCCTTCAAACCATTGAATATTGCTGGACAAAGGAAAATACAATGGCATTTTAATTTTTAATTTAAGTGTCTTTATCATCAGTCATTATCAGTAGTGGTCACAATCTCAGATTAATCAAAGCTGCCTATGGGCATAGGGGTCCATAAGTTCTTTGGGTCTCCCTCTTTTACACTGTGGAATCTAAAGTCTCACTATTTGTGAGTTTAGATCAGATAATCCAGGAGACACTAGTAGCAGACAGGTACTATCCATGAAACAAAATAACCTGAGTCTTCCTTCTGGTTGCTGATGCTACTGTTTCCATGTGCAGGTTTCCATGTACCACTTCATCTTTAAGTCTTCCACTTTGAGTCCCATTAAGAGAGAGTTATATAGGGTTGGTAGTTTGGCTCCGTGGCTTAAGCACCTACCTGGCAGGTGTGAGGCTGTGAGTTTGATCCCTGGTGCCACAAAAATAAATAAATAAAATAAATAAATAAATAAAGAGAGTGTTATATGTCTATTTTTCTTCAGTGTTATAACATCCCATTTGAGTTGATTCTATGGAGTATTAGTTCATTTATAACAGCTTTCCTGATCCTTAATATGATACGTTGACAATTTGGTTTCTCTGGGAAAGACATTGGGATGGAATTAGGAACCCAAAATTTTGATTTATGGAGTAACATTTGTGAAAAGAAAAGGAACAAAGTAGAATTAGGCAAAGGGAGCTGTTAGATCACAATATGACCCCAACAAGCATTTGTCAGGTCAAGGGACAGAGAAGAACAAAGACTACTTTAGAGAAGTCTTGCTAAAATGTCCTACTAAGTTTCACTAGATAGAAACAGCTAGGGTCTTATAGGACTGCAGCTAGGAAGTGAGTCCTTTGTTAAAAGGGATTCTGAATGGCACGACTTTGTGTCTGCCAAAATATATTAATGTTTCATATAATTTTATAAGCACATGAGCACTTTTTATTTTTAAGGACTGAACCTATTCTTCTGAAACTATTGTTAACTAAAAGTTCTGCAAATGTCTTGCTACTCCAAAACATGCAGAAATGTCGCATAAAACCAAACAAAGCTCTTAGGAAGGAAGCTAGCTTATGCCAAGTGTCCTGACTGGAGGTGAGTGTGCACATGCAGAAGACAGGTGTGGCCCTCCTCATGGATTCTGCCAGGCCTGGCCCCAAGTACCCTTCCTGTTCTGCTGCCAGTACCACCGAGGTCGCTGCCTCAGGGAGGCGAGGCTGGATCTCTCCTTCCAAAAGACTTGGGTTTAATGGAGCTTTGTGACATCTTTCAGAAAATGGCCTTAGACATTTCCAGCTCTGGAGATGGTGTTGGAAAGCTGTGGGGGTGAAAGTTAGTGGTGCGTCAGCGTTTGTTTGGTCCTTCAGTTGGTACTTAATTTGTAGCTGAAAGAAAATTCTGAGTCATGTTTAAGCCTCAATAAGCACTTTTCTTGTAAGCCCATTCTTGTTAAATGTGAGTGTTTTTATGTTTTATGTAACGGGCCTTTAAGTTTTTGGAAAGGTTACTGGCTTTCGTTTCTCTGAATGTCAGTCCAGGTAAGGTGATCTTTCCAGTCTCTTCCTGGAACACCATAAACACTACAGCATCCTAGGATACAGATTTTTGCATTGGATACAGTTATTTAACTATGCCACTGATTCTCACTGGGTACATTTAGATAAGAAAGAAGCACTTGAGAGAATTTACTCAAAGTATAACTTTCTCCCTGCCTCCTCTCTCCTGATCGTTTTCCCATGCCCTGCAAATGAAAATCACTGCTGGACGTGACCCTTGCCTTTCTCTTCTCATCCGTAATTCCAGTAGTTTGGGAAGACTCGGGTTTTTTTTTTGGGGGGGCGCAAAATCTCACTATGTAGTTCAGGTTCAGTTTGCACTCACTATGTAGCCCAGGCTGGCCTCGAATTCACAGTGATCCTCCTGCCTCAGTCCCCCAAGGACTGGAATGACAGGTGTGTACCACCACACCCTGCTTCACACTCAGTTTTGACACTCTTTCAATAGACGCACGTGCATGGGCTTCAATTTGGGGTAGGCTGCAGTCACGGGAGTCAACATTTCGGGTCATCTGAGAATTGCAAGTTCATTATTACCTGAAGAGGTACACTAAGTCCCGTCTACAGGCCATCCTGGAGTTGAGACTTGCTACCCATGGGAGGCACCAGCCCTATCGACGTGTATCAAAGCTGACTATAATGGTTTAAGTGTCAGTTTTCCCAGTTCATGATGTAATATAGGTAGAGCAATTACTAACTGAACTCCCCTTAGAGGTCAGTTTGTTTTTTTAAAATGAGAAAATAATCATTTTGAAAATGAGTTCAAAGCCCATTACTAAATGAAAACAAGTTTTTATGGGCACTTGTGGAATGAGGTGACCATTAGCAGAAGAAAGTGTGGGGTTATGGCGTACAGGGCACTCTAAAAACATCTCATTTTCTTCTTCTCTTTCTTTTAAAAAGTATCTCACAATGCTCCACCTACCTCATCCTCCCAAGTGCTGGGATTAAAGGCGTTCGCCATCACACCCAACTTACAACATGAGCACGAGGCCGGCCTGAACTACATAGTGCGACCCTGTTTCAAAAAACTAGGGCCAGGAGTTTAACTCAGTGGCTTAAGCATCTGCCTGGTAGGTGCGAAGTTGTGAGTTTGGTCTCCGGTGCCACCAAAACAAAACAAACAAACAAAGAACAACAACAACACACACACACACACACACATATATATAATTTGAATACTATCTTTGTCAATCAGGGAAATGTTGAATATAGTGTCTCTGGATTCCAGTGACACATCTAATAAAAGCTCCTCGTGATATCTCCGTGGATGAGATAATCATTTGAGTATGTTGTAAGTACTTTGTATCAATCCAAGAGGTTCTCGCTGACGTGGTTTTTTCCTTACGGGACATGACACAAAAAAATCTAAGGATCAGGCTCCTCTCTTCACTTTGCTTCACAAAGAAGTCTGTGACCACCTAGGGCCGGTTTGTCTATGAAGATCAGCTTGAAGGAGAAAGTGTAAGAAAGATAAGGAAAATGCAAAAACTGTTACATAAATGGATCACAGAAGGATTCCAAACCATAGCACTGGCTTATGACGGGCATGAAACTAAGTGGCTGGATAACTGCCTATCGACAGATGCTTTAAGTTGATTTAGTTCTGCCTCAATTCATGTTAAAATAGAAACAGAACATGTGAAATTGGTGGAGCATCTCATTGGGTAAAATAAGCCCCGGGTGAGTAAGTTAAGGACGTGACCTAGATTGCAAGATTTTCTTTCCCAAGGACCACGTCATCCCTTTATTGTGTGACATGCTAGCTGTGAAAAGGCAGATGAGGACCTGTGTGTGTGTGTGTGTGTGCGTGCGCGTGCACATGTATGTGATCATTTGAGCGTGCATGTCTTTAACCTGTGTGTACTCAGGGCTATACAGTACACAATTAAAGGATTATTGCCAGTAAATGTTCTTATGCAACGTAACACGAAGTACCCTAGTAATTGGCCTCTTCTCAGTTTTGCCTCCTGAAGAAGCTCCCGGGGCATCTTTGCCTATAAAGATCAGTTTGAAGGAGAGATTGCATAAAATATAAAGATAAGCAGAGGGGGCAAGATGACGACAGCACAGGTACATTCTAAATGGTAGCACTGGGTTGTGAGAAATGTGAAATTAAGAGATGAGTGAGGAAAAGCAAAAGGGAACTACCGGGTTTCTGATTTTCATGACGCCTATTTAAGTCTCCCAATGCTAGTACCCTAGGCACATCATGTGTCATCGTATTTGCTCTCCCAACATTGCCATGAGGTAAGAAAAATTAAACATTGATAAATTTATCCACATTTTAGAGATGAGCAAACTAAGCACCAAAGAAGACAGAGCTTTGCCTGAAGTCTCGCACTGCAGTCAGTGACAAAGGAAAGGCACCAGTGTTCTATCAAATCACACTGCCAGCCCCTTCGGAGGCTATATGTTCCCTGTCTGTGCTATTTCTATTGTTTTCCACTTCCTTATCTTCTGATTCCTCCATTCTCCTTCTGCTTTCCTCACATCTTTCACTCCTGATTTGGATACAATCCAAAGCAGAAAATAGATGCATGAGCTGATGCTGGAAAACCATTTACATTTTCCAAGTTTAACACTAGGTGGTAGGTGACTAATGTGTATGCACATGTGTGCGTGAATGCCAGGCGTGGAGAATGTAAGAGGTGAGGTTTGGGGGGCATAGGCTAAGGGCAGAGGTAAAATCCTGACTCTGCTTCCCAATATAAACTTCTGTAAAAGAATATCAGCTCTATAGACTCTAGATGGGTTTTCAAAGCATGTAGATGTCTGTTCTCAATCAGCAACATAAAGCCATCATGCTACCCATTGTTCAGTAGTAAAACCCTAAGCTGTGCCATCAGTAGTTATTTCTGTTTCACTCTGCATAGTAATTATGGAAACAACATGTGACTTGCAGAATGGCTAAACCTCCAGGGAGTGATTACTAGTCTGGCTGTGCTGCTCCATGTTGGCCATTTTTTAGCAGCTATGGTATTTGCAACCTCTGCGTACCCTTTCCATGGAAGACCAACACTCCAAAATTGTTCACTTCATTTTTGTTTTCTCTGCAATTTAAATAAGCTGTCGACAAGCACAAGGTGTGTTTTGGTTATGGTATCATGTCATGAACAGACTGGTATGATAAACAGAATTAAGGGAAATTATCATGATTTTCCACTAATTTACATTTTTCCCATAGAGAGCGATATTTCACTAAATCAACTATGCATAAATAGTAACTAGTATTAGCATAAATATTAAATATAAATAGAATATAATTTAGAGTAAAATATAGGGAACTATAAACACCTGGGTACAATTAGACATCTTAGTAATCTTTGTTACAAATTTTAATCCTTTTACTTGTTTTGCTTTGAGCTTTAATGAGAAAACATTTAACTCTTTCTCTTACCTCTCTGCAGCATGTGAAAGAGTTCTGGCCTTGTATTTACCATTCCAGTTGTTGGAGTGAAAGTTGTAACATTCTTCCTTGGTAGCCAATTAAGTGGGACATAAAGAAAATTCTTTTTGTTCTGTGAATATCGCATAGCATAGCTTGCTATTAGTTCTCCCAAGTTTCTTTCTTTACAGAGAATTTCTTTGTAAGACACTTGGCAAAAATTAGAATAGAATATGCTTTAGTCATGCTGGTGGGGGGTTGTTTCCAGAGTTCAGACCTCAGATTCTGAGGTTCTCGTCTTACTACACTTCAATCCTATATGCTTTCACTTGGTGCCTTGGATTAAAGTATCATTTCTGTGCATGATGACAAAGTTGATGATTCTATTCCAATCCTGATTTTCCACTTAAGAATTTCACAAAGCTATGTTAATGGCCACTGTCCAAATCTTTTATATTTCAGCAAATGGTATCACTAGCAACCCAGTTGTTTAACCCCCAAACTTGGGAATTGGACTTGAGTCCTGTTCCTGACATTCCTCAGTCTCCACAGCCAAATGTCATTCTGTGTTGCTTGGATTATGATCTGAACTCCCTGCCTTCGCCCTTATTCCCTTAAATTCTATCCCCCGTGAGAAGTCAGAATTTGCGCATGGTGGCACATGCCTATAATCCCAGCATTTGGGAGGTTGAGGCAGGAGGATCACCATGAATTAGGGGCCAGCCTGGACTACATAGTGACACCCTATCTCAAGAAAACAAACAAACAAACAAACAGACAAAACAAAATAAAACAAAACAAGAATTATTCTTAAAAAAGGTAAACCAGTCTATTTCATCCTGCTTTTTGAAATCCTTTACCATTTGAAATAAAATTCAAATTTCCCCTCATGACCTATAAAACTCTGAAGACAAGCTGGGATTGTCTGTGTTTGTCAACATGAAGTTCCCTCCTCTTCAGGATTACATTGCAGTTGCTACTCTCTGCCCAGCACTCTTCCCTAGGCCCTCTGAATGCCTCGCTCCTTATGGTGATGTTGGCTCAAATATCCTTCCTCAGAGCAGCTCTCTTTGATAACCTTTGGAGTTTTGCATTTGCCTTACTCTATCACATAGCCCAGTTTTATTTCTTTATATCACTTATTCATCCCTTTAACCACTTGGGGGGAGTTGTATAATTAAAGTACAGTAAATAAGATCTTTCCTGCCTTATTGTTCATGGCTTAAAGGACTGAGTATCAGTGATAGCTTCTGATAGCCCTGTGGTCTAAGCAGGGCCACCAAGGAGATTTTTGCACACACTTTGCAGGATTAAGAAACCCATGTACCCCTGAGAGGCCCAGAGTAGGGCGAGGGTCAGAGAACAGCCCTCTTCCTCATTGCAAGTTGCTGAGGAGAGAAAGCTCTGACATTAAAATCCACAACTGATTGAATTAGTCTGCAGTGGGTCTTCCACGTTGCGAGTGATCTAAATGATGGGAGGTACTCTTGAGACGTCATTGTAGACAGTATGTACTGGAAGGCAGTGATGGGGGAATGGAGATGGGAATTGCCTGTTTGTGAACCACTAACTTCTGGTTTATCAATAACGAGATTATATTTACAAAGCTTATGCCTCTTTTGTGTCAGAATTATAAACCTACATGACTTTTTATTAAGTGACTTCTTTAAAAATGTATCCATTTCCAGCTATAAAATGTAAACTCCTTCAGCTTATACCTAGACAAAAGATAGAGACAAGGTCAAAATGGAACCCTGTATGTGGCTTTTCCTACTTTAAATTCCTTCATATGCTGGAAAGATATTTTGAAAATTAAATAAATTCCAAACAGCTCAAAAAATCACATAAGTAGGGTAAAAAATACAATTCCATTTTAAACGTCTACAGAAAAGTGTAGAAAATGACCATATTTTAAGGTACCAAATATTTTGTGTTGTACTTGCAAATATATCTTGAAATCTCAGGAGCTGGACACAATCAGTGCTTATTCTCTCTTCCAAAGAATTCTTCTTCTTCTTCGTCTTCGTCTTCGTCTTCGTCTTCGTCTTCGTCTTCGTCTTCATCTTTTTCTTCCTCTTTTGTTTTTGTATCTTTTCAATACCAGGAATTGAACTCAGGTCCTTGAGCTTGCCAGGCAGGTGCTGTGCTGCTGAACTATATCCCCACCCGCCTGCTTCTTTCTTCCACAGAGTCTGATGTGGGTTGAGTTTCTCTTATCTGTCTTGTTCTGTGTAGTAAGTGGAGCCTCTAACATTCCCAAGATCCCTAAGACAGAGGAAGAGAATGTTATGCTGTCTCAGCTCAGAAGTGCACATGTTCCTCCTCACCATAACACACAGAGTAGGCTTTGCCCATAGCACTGAAAGTTGAGTTTTGTGAAAAGTGAATAAAATTGGTCAGATGTAATCTAAAAAGCTGAGACATTCTGGTAACCACTGTTGATTTCCTGTTGTCTTGTTTTGAAGTCCCTTTTTGCTTGCATTGTTCTGATCTGCTTTGTTCTGTTTTGTTTTGCTTTATTCTCTTTAAAATAAAAAATTATTAAAAAGAAAAAAAGCTGAAAAATCCAAATTATATTAGAAATGATAACTAAGGCATAACCACAGACCCAAAAGGATTTTCATTGAAATTATATATAATTTTTGTTAGTCATTTTGCAATTTTTTCAAGAGATAGAGAATGAGGATAAAAAGAATTCTGAATTCTTGCTATAGTTTAAGAATATTTACCATACAGAAAAAAACTAAGAAGAAATTGAAAACAGAGCTCTGAAGAATAATATCTCTCATCAAAAACATAAAACACGTAATAGGCCCAAGTAATTTTATCTTCTCTTCAAGGAACAGATCATCTCTGTGTTGTATAAACAGTTTTAGAGGTTGAAGAAATAATGTCATCCCACTCATTTTACAAAGCTGGCAGAATAATGATTCTAACAACAATCAAAGATAACGCACAAAGAGGGAACTGTGGGTTCACTTTGTGTTCCACAATACTATCAACTTATTGAGTACATTTTATTGTACCAGACATAGTTCAAAGTCCTTTAAGCACTATGCTGTCTCTCGAAATAATGGAGAAATTCCACCTTCAGAAATGGTAGAATAGGCTGTTTTGTACCAACCCTCCTGCTGAAAACAGAAAAGTTGGACCAAAATATTTGAAAACATTTTTTGAAGTGGTTAGGGAAATAACAAGGTTTGAACAGTTTGCTGGACTGCAGTGAGGGTAGGCATCTGTAACATGCTTTACTTTCTAGGAGGTATTGATTGCGGAATGTAGTGGGATGGGGGGCTAAGCAGCCCAGCTGAGTTTGGGTGGAAATCGGTAAATTAAGAGTTTAATGGACAGATTTAGGAACAGATTAAAAATAACAACAGAAAATTAGCAAACAGAAAACTAATTCTGAAGAAAACTTTCCCAGATGGAAGAATTTGGAGATGAAAGATTGGAAAGTATAAAGTGAAAGGAAGAGAACACAGCAGAGTCTAGCACATGTGACAGTAGAATTTCAGGAGGAAGGAAAAGACAAGTATGTTTTGTGACTGTTATCGCTGTTGTTTTGGTTTTTGAGACAGAGTCTTGCTGTGTAGCTCAGGGTGGCCTTTAACTCACTGTGCAGCATAGGTTGGCCTCGAACTTGTGGTGATCCTCTTGCCTCAGTCTCCCAAGCTCTGGGATTACAGGCATGCATCCCCACACCTGGTTAAGGGAAGTATGTTTAAGGCCATAATGGATGAAGAATGCCTAAACTAGATGAAAGACAGTGAGTCAAAGATCCAGGAAGTCCCCAAACAGGAGGATTTCTCCTAGACGCATCATAGCCAATCTTCTGAAAACCAATGACAATGTGAATCTCAAAAGCAACCAGAAGAAAAAAAAGACCTCACTTTTTCATAGGAGAAACCATGAGATCGATATTGGCATATCAAAGACATAACAGAAGCCAGGAGCAAACATGGTGACACGTTGAAAGGAAATAAAATAACCATCAACTTGGAATTTTTATTCATTAAGTAATTTTTATTCATTAAGTAATCCTTTGAAAATTCTATTCATTAAGTAATCCTTCACAGGACTTATAAAACTAAAAAAGTAAAAAAAATTGGGAGAATTCATTACTAGGAGGCTTGCACTGAAGCAAATACCTAAAGTGTATTCTTCAAGCAGGTGGATGATTTTCTCAAGTAGATGCAAGGCAGAGAGAGAGAGAGAGAGAGAGAGAGAGAGAGAGAGAGAGAGAGAACTATTATTATATCAAACAATCTAAATGAACAATGTATTTAAACCAAAAATTAATGTTGTATAGACTATATATATATATGTGATATCTGACAACAAATGCCATGAACAGTAGGAAAGAGTAAATGGAATCAAAGTTATTTTAAATTCTCTGTATGACCTCATACTAATTTATATCACATTCTGAAAATTCAACAATATATGCTATATCTCTAAACAATTCTCTAAAGAAATAGGTGAATTAAAAATCAATAAATCTGCAAAATATAAAAGCATAGTTAACGCACTTGACTTAATTGACATTATGGAACACTGTTCGACAGTGGTGGAATATACTTGTTTTTAATTGCACATGAAATATTTATCAAACTCAACCATATATTAGGTCATAAATCAAGACTCAATAAATTTCAAATTGCAGAGTAGGATCAAGCTAGAAATCAATAACAAAAGATCACCAGAATATCTCCATATGTTTGGAAATTAAGTGACACATTTCTAAATAATCAGTGGGTTCAAAAAAGAAATCTGCAGGTGCTGGCATATGCCTGTAATCCCAACACTTGGGGTCACAAGTTTGAGGCCAGCCTAGACTTCAGAGGGAGACCTTGTCTCAAAAAGCCAAAGTGGGGAAAAAAGATTCATACTTAGAACTGAAGAAAAGAAAAGAAAATAGAAAAACACAACAGAAAGGAAGAGAACAGCCATTGCATATTTCTAATTATAAAATCCAAGAAAGTCAAGCTGGAAACAGAACCTACAAACACTCAAAGAAATTGTTGATTACCACATAAGAATCGATAGCTTTCTCACACACACACACACACACACACACTAATTAGAAAATCATGTGGTTAAAATATTTCACATTGCAATAGTGAGAAATACTATAAATACCTGGGAAGAATCCTAATAAGAAATGTGCCAGGCTGAAGGAAGAAATGTTATACTTTAGTAATTGATAGAAAGGGATGAGTAAGTGGGGGAAATGTGCTTGCAACTTGGGTGAGATGCAGCACGGAATTCAGAATACTGACTGTGGCTCTGGAGTTCCAATCTTGGCTCTGTCATTTCCCACTCGTGTGACCCTTGTAAGCTGTTAATCTCTTCTTGCTTCAGTTCCCTTTTTTTGTTAGGTAGCAGTAATCACCGACAATCTCTTACCTCACACAGTTAGGACTCAAAGAGGAGTTACAGGCTGCTGGGGTGGCACCCATTCTCTTAACTCTACATCCCACTCACTCCTTACTGGTTTTTCAGCAGCACGTATTACCCTGTATCATGATGCCGTGTGTTTAGGCATTGCTTGCCTACCTGTGCTAAAATAGGCTCTCTGAGGGGAAGAATCTATTTCTTCAACTTTTTTTGGTAAATGCTTACTTTTGGGGGGATATGTATCCCCAGTACTTAGAAAGTTACTTGGCACATGGCAAGTCATGTAGGACAGCACCTGGTACATAGTAAGCATTGTTGTTACAGTAAAGATGCTAGTTCTCTGGAAACTATAAATACAATGCAATCCCAATCAATAACTTAGTGTAGTGAGATATATTAAAGAACTTTGGAAGCTGAACCTAAGTTTTATAAGAAGGAGAGAGGACTGGGACAGGTTTCATGCATGACGTTGGGGCTGTATCTCTACTGATGATTAGAAGGTGGCCATTTGGAGTCAGGATCGGATAGTGCATTACCCTGGCAGGCACAGAATGAGCACAGACTGGCAGGTGAGAGGGTAGATAGGGGTGTGGTTCAGATCACTTGGGGCCTGGCACAGGTAAAGTGTAGCTGGCAGAGGTCTGGGTTTCTAGCAGGTGGGTTTGTAAAGCACAGTTTCTTACAATCCCTGCCTTAAAGACATTGTGCATGGTGTGTGTGCATGTGTGTATGTGTATGTGTGTGAGACCTTCCCACCCTCAATCCTAGACAGCTTGGGCACAGCAGAGATAGAACAGCAGGACAATGGAGGAGAGAATGCTTTATGAAGAGAGTGGGCTTGGCTCCAAAGGTTCGTTCCTGTTTGCCTGTCCAGAGTTGCCAGTGTCTCTCCTCTGGGTAGTAAGTGCCAAGCCTTGCTGTACATTGGAATCATCTTCAAGAAACACTGCCCTCTGGCTCTTACCCTCAGAGATTCTGATACAATTGACATGGGCAGCACCTGCACATTGAGATTAGGAAACCCTCCATGGGTTATTGGACTATTCAGTCCAACTTGAGGCCAGGTAGGTTAAGGCTAGTGGTCAAATGTTAACAAAAACCGTCACATTATGATTACATATAACATTAACAGGAGCTGCATATTTCTGCTATCAATGTGCTGTATATTTCTGTTATCAATAGAGATTCCCATTTGCTTCCTTGCAGGAGCAGGCAGACTGGGAGGCAGGGCCAGGGGGCTTACTGCTGCTGTGCCCGCAGAGCTTCCCAACCAGAGGCTTTCACGCAGCTGGGAGGTCATCCCCTTTCTTGTGGAAGGATGCTTGATTTGGCAGTGTCTGTTTCTGAGGTGGTGCATCCCCCATTAGCACTTTCACAAGATGCTTTAGCACACATTTGAGGCCTTCTGGGTTGAAAAGCCAACACAAGCAATTGCAAAGATGGATTTCCTGGGATTTAAAGGGTACTTAAAGTGCTTACAGTGAAATCTCTCCCCTGCCCCCTGCCGCCCCCTCCACTAGTGAGTTGGTTGGCCTCTTTTCAGTTCTGTGTAGGATGCAAGCAGTGCAGGGGTTTAAAAGACCAGGGTCGCTAAGCAAGACAGGGCCTCCCAGAGGCTGCTGAAAGCCCAGCCCAGACTGGTGGCTGCGGAAAACTCCAGAGCAGAGCCTGATGCAGAAGGGAGACCTCTTCTCCAGCCATGCCCCTGGACCAAGGGACCAGGGCTGTCCTATGGTTTCCTGCCTTCTCCAGAGGACAGGCTGGAAAGCTGGTGGAAAAGCTACATCCATCTGTGCAGATTCACTCATTACCAAGTCAGATGTGCAGTGCCTGGTGTAAATTTCCCTGGGTTTAAAGCTGAAGTGGGTAAAGGTACAATTAGGTTTGGGACCCACCTGCTGGTGTCTGGGGAGGAGAGAGTGTGGGCAAGGGGCTTGCAGGGGCCAAGGCCAACAAGCCTAGTGTGCAACTAGGAGGGGAGGATAGGAGCTAGTGGTCTTCTGGCCTCGCCAGTGCTCAGCTGAAATTGCCACTACTGTCAATAGAGATTGGCAGTTTGAAGAATTGAGAGTGCCTTGTGGGCTGATTGAATTTATTTCTAAGATGCACAATTTCGAACATGAGTAGAGGCAGCTTATCAAAAAGACCCAACAGGAGGCACAAACTAGTTCATTTAGTTTAGCAAATGTTGAAGTAAATGATATTTGTTATTTCAGCATCTCCTCATCAAACCCTCAAGAGAACAATAATGCTGGAGTTCCTCCAGAGTGTGCTGGGCTAGTCCAGTTATGACACTATTGAAAGAGATGGCTGAAGAAGACATCTGCTGCCATCGCAATCTCTTTTCCCGGCAGCATTTCCCCTTTGGATGAAGGAAAGAAGAGTGAAGGATAAGGTGGAGCAAAGGAGAAAGGGCAATCATTGGTCTGTAGCTGGAGGCCTTTATCACCCCAGTGAGGGCCAGGTTTGCCAGGAAAGTGGTCTCTCTATAAAGGTTTTGGTGCAAAAGTTAATAGGAGGGCTGAAACAAGAGCTTTATTAAGGACATTTTCAGCAAAAGATGGATAAGTCACAGAAAGTGAGGAAGAAAGGAAGGCAGTTGGACAAAGATATGAATAATTTTCAAGGAGGAATTTTGTTTGATGTTTTTAAAAGCTCACTGGTCAAATAGTAAAGTAATAATGGCTAATATTTGTCTAGCTCTAACTATGTGTGAGGCACTTTTATTTTATTTTATTTCTCCAAATCCGTTTTATTTCAAGGATAAAAAGAAAAAAGAAGAAGAAGAAAAAAACTGCAACAAAATTTCAAAACATGTTAATCAAAGGACAACAATGGTACATACACTGAGCAGTGTCATCCCCAAATCATTCACCCAGAGCACAAGACAGCTGCATTCAATTGTGTGAACAATCCTAGCACAAATCTTTCTCTTCAGTGAACTATCTTAGCTATTTTTTATATACATATACATACACGTGCACATATACATATGTTTTTTCTTCAGCTTCTCATATTTATGAAAAAATACAATGTTTATGCATGTGTGTCTTATTTATTTCATTAATGAGTATGTTCTCAAGTTGCATCCGTTTACCTATAGAAGTCTCCGGTTTATCCTTCTTTGTGGCTGAGTAGTACTACATTGTATAAAATACCACATCTTTTTTATCCATTCTTCAATCAGTGGGCATTTAAATTGTTTCGAAGAACTGGCTATTAGAAACTGTGCACATATATCACTGTGGTATGACGTTTTTAATTCTTTAGGGAAGATACCCAGAAGGGGAATAGCTGGGTTGAATGGAACCTCTAGTCCTAGTTTTTTGAGGGATCTCCACACTGATTTTTACAGTGGTTGCACCAGTCTGCATTCCCACCAACAGTGGAGAATGATTCCCTTTGCCCCACAGCCCCTCCAGCATTTGTCATTGGTTGATTTCTTGATAGTAGCCATTCTTTCTGGGGTGAGGTGGAATCTCAGTGTTGTTTTCATTTGCATCTCTCGGATGACCAGTGATGTTGAACATTTTTTTCACATGTTTTTTTGCTGTTTGTATTTCTTCATCTGAGAAGTGTGTGTTCATCTCAGATGCCCATGTTTGGATGGGGTCTTTAAATCTGGGAAGATTGATTTTTTTGAGTTCTTCCTGTGTTCTCTATAGTAATCCTTTTGTCTGTGGAACAGCTGGCAAACATTTTCTCCCACGTTGTAGGTTGTGTCTTCACTCTGTTGGTGGTTTGTCTTGCTGTGCAAAAGCTTTTCAGTAGGGTGAGATTGTTGATTCTTTGTGATAGTTCCTGTGCAACTGGGGTTTTGTTCATCAAGTCTTTGCCTACCCCAATGTTTTCAAGAGTTTTAACTAGTCTATCTTCCAGCAGATTTAATTATTCTGTTTTAATATTAAGGTCTTTCATCCATTCTGATTTTAGCTCAGTACATGGTGAAATATATGGGTCCAGTTTTAATTGTCAGCATGTGTAGAGCCAGTTTTCCCAGCACCATTTATTAAAGAGGGTATCTTTCTTCCAGTGAATGTGTTTGGCTCCTTTGCCAAGGACAAGGTGGCTTAGTGTGTCTACAGTTGTTTCTGCATCTACTGATCTGTTCCACTGATCATTGGGTCTTTTTTTTTTGCCAGTACCACACTGTTTTTATCACAGTAGCTTCATAGCATAATTTGAAATCAGGAATTGTGCTGCCCCCTGTCTTGTCTTTGTTGCCCAGGATTGAGTTTGCTATTTTAGGTCTTTGCTGGTTCCAGATGAATTTTAGGATTGTTTTCTCTAATTCTGTGAGATGTACTATTGGAATTTTGATTGGGATTGCATTGAATCTGTATAACAGTTTTGGAAGTATGGCCATTATCACTATATTGGTTCTTCCTACCCAAGAGCACGAGATCTCTCTCCATTTTCTAATATCCTCTTCAATTTCCTTTTTCAGAATACTGTAGTTTTCAGTGGAGAGATCTTTTACCTCCTTTGTTAGATTGATTCCTAGGCATTTCATTTTTTGGATGCTATTGTAAAATGTATTGTTTCCCTGATTTCTCTCTCAGTGAGTTTGTTATTCATATACAGGAAGGCTATTGACTTTTGAGCTTCGTTCCTGAATTTGTTTACTAAATCCAGAAGCCTTTTAGTGGAGTTTTTGGGGTCTTCTAAGTAGAGTATCATGCCATCTGCAAAAAATAATAGTTTCACTTCTTCCTTTCCTATCTTTATTCCTTTTGTTTCTTTCTCTTCTCTAATTGCTCCAGCTGAAGTTTCCAGGACTATGTTGAATAAGAGTGGAGACAGTGGGCATCCTTGTCTTGTTCCTATTTTAGAGAGAACACTTTCAGTTTTTGTCCACTTAGTATGATGTTGGCTGTTGGTTTGTCATGGATAGTTTTTATTAGATTGAGATAAAGACCATCTATTCCAATTTTCTGTAGGATATTTTTTAACCATGAACGGGTGCTGGACTTTGTCAAAAGTTTTTTCTGCATCTATTGAGATGATCATATGAATTTTGTCTTTGGCTCTGTTAATATGCTATATTACATTTATGGATTTAAAGATGTTGAACACCCCTGCATCCCTGAGATGAATCCCATTTGGTCAGGGTGTACAATCTTCTTGATGATTTGCTGCAGTCTGTTTGCCAGTATCTTACTGAGGATTTTTGCATCAGTGTTCATTAGGAGGTTGGCCTATAATTCTCTTTCTTAGTTGAGTCCTTCTCTGGTTTTGGTATCAGGGTAATGCTTGATCCCAGGAATGAATTTGGAAGTATTGCTTCCCATTCAATTTCATTAAAGAGTTTGAGAAATAGTGGTGTTAGATCTCTAAATTTCTTGTAGAATTCAGCAGTGAATCTATCAGTGTCTGGGCTTTTCTTTGTTGATAGGTTTTTAATTACATCTTCAATTTCATTTGTTGATATTGGGTTTTTAGGATTTTTATACCTTCTTGATTCAGCTTTGGTAATTCAGCTGTATCTAGGAATCTGTCCATTTCTTCTGTATTTTTCGTCTTATTTGAGTACAAGCTTTTAAAGTAGGTATTTTAGAGTAGGATTTTTTTGAATTTCTGCTGGGTCTTTTGTGATTTAACCCTCTTTATTCCTAATTGCATGAATCTAAGTCTTTCCTTTTTTTGATAAAGTTGACTGAGAGTTTGTCAATTTTATTTAATCTTTCAAAGAACTGACTCTTCGATTCATTGATTCTTGGTATTATTTTTTTAGTCTTCAGTGCGTTAATTTCTGCTCTGATCTTTATAATTTCCTCCCTTGTACAAGCTTTTGGTTTAGCCTGCTCTTCTTTTTCTAGAAGTTTGAGGTTCAACATTAACTTGTTTATATGCACTTGCTCTGTTTTCCTGATATGGTTATTTACTACTATAAATTTCCCTCTTAAGACTGCTTTTATTATGTCCCACAAGTTCCAATATGTTGTATTGTCATTATCATTCAACTGTCAAAACTGTGTAATTTCTTCTTTAATTTCATCTGTGACCCATTGGTTGCTCAGTAGGGTGCTATTTAATTTCCATGTGCTTATGAAGTTCTTGTGGTTTCCTTTGGCATGGAATTCCAATTTCATTGCACTGTGATCTGATAGTATGCATGGGATAATTTCAAATCCTTTGCATTTACTTAAGCATTTTCTGTGAGCCAGTATGTGGTCTAATTTGGAGACCATCCCATGTGTAGCTGAGAAGAATGTGTATTCTGATGTTGTGGGGTAGAACACTCTGTAGACATCTACTAGGCCCATTTGTTCAAAAGTTTGATTTAATTCTAATATTTCATTATTGATCTTTTGTCTAGTTGATCTGTCTTTTTGTTACAGTGGGGTATTGAGGTCTCCCAATACAATCGTATCAGGGCTTGTTTGATTTTTTATGTCTGTTAGTAATTGTTTTATATAGTTGGGTACACTAGTATTTGTTACATATATATTTATGATTGTTATCTCTTTCTCTTGGATTGTTCCCTTTATGAGGATGTAGTGACCTTGTTTATCTCTCTTAATCAGTCTTGGTTTGAAATTCATTTTGTCTGCAAATAGAATAGCTACTCCTACTTTTTTCTGGGTTCATGTTGCATGGAGTGTTGTTTTCCATTCTTTGACTTTCAGCCTGTGAATTTCTTTTTGAATTAAATGTTTCTTGTATGCAGAATGTTGTTGAATCTTGCTTCTTGATCCATTCTGCCAGTTTGCGTCTTTCTATTGGTTAACTGAGACCATTAACATTGATAGTTACAACTGATATGTATTGACTTATCCTCATCATGTTATTATCCTATTGTTGGCTCCTCTCTCTTTTTTTCCCCTCAAATCGTTTGCTTTCCCTTATGGATTCCTTCTGTTGAAGTTCATGGAACTCTATTTCTTATTATCTCTTTCTAGAATGCCCTTCAGAAAATTTTGGAGTGCTGGTTTGGTGGTCATAAATGTCCTCAGATGTTCTTTGTCATGGAAGTATCTTATTTCTCCATCTATTTTGAAAGACAGTTTTGTGGGGTACATTAATCTGGGTTGAATCTTTTTTTCCTTTAGAAGTTGGAGTACTTCACTCCAAGCTCTCCTTAATTTGAGAGCTTGTGCTGAGAAGTCAGCTGTGATTCTGATGGGCTTTCCTTTATAGTTGATTTGTTTCTTTTCTCTAACAGCTTTTAGGATTGTATTCTTGTGTTGAATTTCTGGAATCTTGACTATGATATGCCTGAGTGTAGATTTTATTTTGATCATTGCTAATTGGAGTTCTATGTGCCTTATTTATCTGTATGTGAAATTCTTTTTCTCTACCTGGAAAATTTTCTGTCATGATGTCTGTGAACATGTTTTTAATGTTATTTGTGGCATCTCCTGCTTGTTCATTGACTTCAATTAATCTTAAGTTATTCTTGTCTCATCTAGCAGCTGCTGTATTGATTTCTCATGTTCCCTTGCTAGTTTTGAGAACTCTTTCTTTTCCTGGTCACTAACTACAAGCCTGTCTTCAATATCTGAGATCCTGTCCTCACATTGGCCTAATCTGCTTCGAATACTTTCAATGGAGTTTTTATTCTCCTGGATATCTGTTTGAATCTGCTTTATGGATTCCATTTGTTTCTTATGCTGAGCTTCCATAATTTTCTTAAACTCATCTATTTTTTTCCAGTCTGTGTCTGCTCCAATATCACTAAGCATGGTGTGTATTTTGGTAATCTCTATAGTTATCTGAGAGATTATTTCTGATTTCATTTTTCAAGAGCCTCATTCAATTTCTTTGTTGTTACCACTTCAGAGAGATCTGCTGGGTAACTTTCAGATTTTCCTAACTCATTGCCCGCTGGATTTACCTTTGGTGAAGTGGATGGCTGAGGTTGCATTTTGCTTACGTGTCTTCTCATTTTCTTTCTTTCTTTCTTTCTTTTTTTTTTTTTTTAGTTTAATTCCTGGAGTGATGCTTGTAAGCTGCCTATTGTGGGTTGCTTTATTGGTAGTTTTAGGATCCTTAGGTGATGACTATTTCTGTAAGGTATCTTCCAAGTATAGCTTGTTTTTGGGTTTTGAGTGTGTTGCAACATCTTACTTCTTCAATTTGTTGGAAATGAGAAGCTGTTGCTTGTTTGGCCTGGTTCCTGGATATTTGGCACTGTGCCACCATATTTTCTGTGACCTTTAGTTAATCTCAGTCATGGATTAACAGGGCCAATGGCGCCAACCAGTGCAGTCTTCCATGTCCGCCACTCTCCTCCACTGCTGTAGCTCTCTGCAGATGCCTCCGGGGTCGCCAGCCATCACCATCACTGTGACCCTGCATCTCCAGGTTTGACCAGTTCCTCTCATGCACTGAGTCCAGCTCAGGGCAAAGGTGCCGCAGACTTCTGCCTTCTTCTTCATTGAAGTTTTTCTTTTTACTCTCTCTGTGGGCTTCAATTCACACTTCAGATCCTTCCTGTGTCCAGGGGACCCACTTCCTTCCTTCTTGTCTTCCTCACAATGCTGCATTTGTGGGAGAATGACTCTCAGAGAGGCTGTTTTCTCTGCTGCTCACCACTCTGCCATCTTCCTGGAAATCACAAAGCACTTTTATAAGTATTTTATCTGTGTTAATTCATCCTCACAATAAGCTTTTATTGTTGAAATGAGGGCAAAGAGAAATTAAATACAGTAATACCTCGATTCACAAATGCTTCTGTTTGTGAGCAGTTGGGGCCATCTTCCCCAGAATTAAGGAACAAATTAAATTCATAAACTGAGGTACTACTGTGATTTGCTTGAGGTCTAATATGAGCAGGTAATAGAACCAAAATTTGGTTCTGGGAGTTCTTGCTCCAGACCCCATTTACTTAACCCATGATTCTCAACATGTAGTCCCTGGACCAGCAGCATCAGCACCCACTGGGAATTTGGGAGAAATGTAGACTCAGATGCACCACCCCAGACCTGATGAATCAGATGCTCTGGGATTCAGACAAGCAATCTGAGCTAAATAATCTTGTTTTTCTTGTCCAGCTGGCTGAGGGTATATTAATTCTCTACTGCTACTATAATAAAGCACCACACATTTAGTGACTGAAAACAATACAAATCTACTATCATACAGATCTAAATGTCAGAAGCTTGCTATGGCTGTCTCTAGGCTAAAGTCAAGTTGTAGGCAGGTGTGTGCTCCTTTCTGCAGGCTCCTGAGGAGAATTTGATTCCAAGATTATTCAGGTATTGACAGAGTTCAGTGCCTTGCGTTGCAGGACCAAGGCCTTCCTTTCATTTCTGGATGCTTCCCAGGGGCTGGCCTCAACTCAACTTCTTACATCTCAAATGCTCCTGTCTAACTCAGGTTTTTTACTCTTTGACTATCATTTGCTCACATTACTTAGCCCCAGCCTCAGATGAACACTATTCTACTCTTTCCTTCTGTAAGTGTGATTGTCTTGAATTACACATATAGTGAAATCATGTAATGCTTGTCTTTCTGTGCCTAGCATATTTCACTTAGCATGATGTCTTCCAGTTCTATCCGTGTTGTCACTTTGGGCAATATTTCTTTCTCTTTAGGGTTGAATAACTGATGTTTAACTCTGAGGTACTTCTTTGCATAATGAGGTAGAAGATTGTTTGTATTTGGCTTTGAACAAATGCACTTTGATGAGAGAGTTTGCTTATATAGGCAGGACTACTAGGCTAGGAGATAGAAAACTAAGCTTAGTTGATGATAGCTCTGAAATTCACACATAAGTTGCATATTTAAGACAAATGGATACAAATCAAACATGGAAATTTTCCTAGAAAGTTGTTAGAAAAGGTCAGAGGAAGGAGAGAGAGAAATTCCTGCTGCTACAATCAAGGGACTTTTCATGGAGTTGACACCTGAGATGAAGCTTGGTGATTCTTGGATTCTGGATATTTGGAGATAGACAAATAAGCAGAGGAAATAATGTGAGGAATAACAGATGCCAAAATGTATGGGACTTTATAGGGAGAATTGGGTAATTATTCCTTGAATTGTGAATTGTATTGGAATTGGAACATGAGATGAAGCTAAAATGATGTTTGGAAAAGGTCATGGAATGGACAATTTCCTCCTTGAAATGTGAACTCATATGATGATACTTTCCCCATCCCTTGGCATCTCTTTGCTTTTTGAATCATGTTATTTTCAAAACTGTCAAGGCTAACTACAAAAACAAGCCATGAAAACATGTTTAACCCCATTAGACATTAGGGAAATGCAAATTAAAACCAGAATGAAATATCACTACACATCTACCAGTATGGCTGAAATAAAAAAATAATGACGATGTCAAATGCTGGTGAGGATGCAGAGAAATGGATGACTCCTACATTGTTGGGTGGGATGTAAATTGGCACATATACCCTAGAAAGCATTTTGGCAGTTTCTTACAAAAATAACTATGCAACTACTACACGACTCAGCAATTGCAACTCTGGGCATTTATCCCAGATCAATGAAAATTTATGTCATAAGAAAGAATATGTACAAGAACATTTTTAGCCCCAAATTGGGGAATAAACCCCATATGTCCTTCAATGGGTAAATGATTAAGCAATCTGTAGCATATTCATGCCATAATAAAGAAGAATACACTGTTGATACATGCAGCAACTCAGATGGATCTCAAGGGCTTTAAAAGCCAATCCCAAATGGTTACATAATGGATGATTCAACGTGTATAACATTTTTGAAAGGAGAAACATTGAGAGATGGAGACCAGATTCATGGCTACCAAGGGTTAGGAAAAGGGGCAGAAATGTGGGAGGGAAATGAATGAGGTTATAAAAGGACAACATGAGGATCCTTGTGATGATGGAGAAGTTCAAATTCAGTATGTGGACTAACATGGTGGCATGATATCACACACATGTGCCCTCCCTACACACCTCCCACAAAAAAGAACAGGTACAGCTAGGATAGTCTAAATTAGATGGGTGGATTGCATCAATTTCAATATAATAGTTGTGATACTGTGCTATGGTTTTGCACAGTGGTACCATTTGGGGAAACTGGATAAAGTGTACCCAGGAACTCTGAGTTATTTTTTTAGATTGTAAGAGCATCTACAATTAATGAAAGTGTCAATTAAAAATGCCTACAGCACAAGGTTCCCAGATCCAATTTTCTGAACTATGTTAACTAACATCGAGCCTTACAAGGTGGGCATATGCTTCCTGGCCTGCCACCCGCAGCCCCTTAATTCATCCTAATGTGAATAGTCATCATGTTTTCCACCTTGCAGAAATTGGCAAGTACATTCACTTTTTGAACTTGTACAAAATGTCTGTGTTCTGACATCACCACCTACCTGGGGCTCACTCAGTCAGCTCTGCTTTCTAATTTGAGGCACCTACTTCATTCACAGCTGAATGGCAATAACTTCTAGGTGAAATCTGACCCCTAGGTGGGGCAACCTTGGAGGTACACACTTTAGATGGATCTTCCTTCAAGAATTTGCTGTTCATCAGCAGGGAGTAAAGTGAGTTAACATCTTCCAGGTGTGGCATCTTTAGGATATGCGTCAGTGTTTGAAGGGAGGCCACACCCTCCCTGGGTTGTCTCCAGCCAATGACTGAGCATCCTGTGGTTACCAGTACTTGGCTTTTCTGTCCAATGAGGGGGGGATACATTTAATGGACAGTCTTTGCTCCAGAGTTCCTCATTGGGTTTCTCAACACTTTCTCAGATCCACACTCTGATCTAAAACTCTCTTCTCTGAATCTCATTTTCTTCCCACTTTCTATTCATGAGAATTTTATTTGCAAGGCAGGCCAAAGGCCCACCTGTTCATCCTACTTCCTTTTTAACTTTCACAGGAATTACTCTTTACTGAATTGAATGTTCTCTTGACTCCTTCCCAAGGTCTGTTCGGGTCTGGAGACCCAAACTGATGTAAAAAAAAGTACCTTTAGAGGTCTCCAGTTGTAGGTCTGAACAGTATCCATGCTACCCAGTTCCACAAGAATTATGAATATTCAGTAACAGGAAGGTTTCTCTCTCTTACTGGTGTTTACAGTCCTATCTATTCTGTCATAAATTTGGGTTAGGATGGTTGCTGGTTGCAGTGAAATGAAGATAAATGCAGGGAGGACAATGGGCTTGTAGGAAGGGGAGGAGCTGTGTGGTTCATTGGAACAAAGTGCAAGTTCAAGTTCCAAGGTCCCAGCTGTTACTTCTGTCATTTAATTGTTGGATTTGTTAAGTTTTGTATTTTTTGGAAAAGAAGTGATTTTTATGAAGGCCTGGGGTCACAATCAACATGTCTTTCCTTGTTGTTCTAAAGAAATACCTTATTGTAAGATATTCTTTGTAAAAACCTATTATATCTTAAAATTATTTCAAGCATGTTGGATTCTCTTGATTAAGAAAATGTCCAGGGTAGCATAGACATATTTAAGCAGAAAATGACATTCCATGGTTTGGAAATGGTACCACTCCATATACATTTCTCCTGTCTACTTGGTGGAGGGTTTAATTTCTGTTACTTCTCTTGATTTTTCACATTTTCTGGCATGACAGGACATGATCATGACCCTTCTGATCACAACTGCAACTCACATTGGCAGATTCTTTGGGATTGACAGGTCAAGTAGAAAAATAAAATAATTGTATTTGGTTAAGATTTTTCTTCTTTGAGCTATTGTGAAGGCATGTCAAGATCTGAATTACTTGATTTTATAAGTCAAACTTTTTTTTGCATTTGACTATTTTATCTTTTGCTGTTCATTTGGACTTTGAATTCATGATATTTTTAATCATTCAAGATTTATTTTGTGTAAAACAACGCAAGATTCAATTTCACTTTCAAACTTAATTGTCTCCAGAAGGATCTGGAAATTGGAAGGCTGGAATTATTAGCAATATAGTTGACCTTACTACTTTTATTTTCAATATGGTGTGAAAAGCATCAAGAATCTTTGAACTTTAGGGACTTTGACTTGACACTTAGCTACCACACCTATATCCTTTATTGATTTGTCTGTTCTCTCAATCAAGTGTAAAGTACCTGCTGCATGCCAGGCATTATTCTGGCATTGGAGTTGCCAAGATGAGTGGGGCCATATCCCTGCCCTCATGAGGCTTACACATTAGTGGGGAAGGCAGACAGACTTATATTTATACTGTTGATTGTTGGTAAGTATGATGAAAAAAGTAGGGCAGGGTAAAGTGCTAGAGAGTTCCAAGGCATCCTGTTTGAGAAGTTGCCATCAGGAAAGTTTTCTCCAAAGCGCACCATTTGGACTGAGGCCTGAATGAAGTAAGGGTACCTAGAGAGAAGGTTGCAGGGGAATCCAAGGCAAAGACCCCGAGAAGGAGCAGTGTAACAAGGAGCTGCTGTGTTTGGAGCACAGTGAGACTGGAGAAGTCACTAGAGGCAGATGCTATAAGGGTCTAGGCAATAATAATAACAACAATAATAATAATAGTTGCTTCTAAATTGGGGTTTTCATCACCTTTATAAGTAATCACATTTATCAGCAGTGTCAATTAGTATCTGAGTCCCACCGTAAATTGAGTTTTCATTGCTTAATACCCTTTGTTAAGCACTCATTTTGAGTTATGTACTGTGCTCATTGTGCTGTCTGTGGGCTGTAGATAAATAATATTTAGTCTCTGCTCTCTGATTTCTAATAGTCTGATGAGGGAATGTAGACATATATGACATTACTGCTTATCTTTGCTTGCATTAATCTCTAGGGTGAAGAATAAACACTATGGGAATGTTTTCAGATAAGTTATTTTTTGTTAAGGAGGCATTGCAAACTAAGTGTGGTGGTGCATGCTTGTTATCCCAGTACTTGGGAGGCTGAAGCAGGAGTATTGCTGTGAGTTCAAGGTCAGTCTGAATCAGGTAGTGAGCCCCTGTCTTGAAAAACAAGCAAACAAACAAGCAAACAATGAAAAAGCGAGAGTACAGCATTAATAGCCCTCAAAACAATATTATTTTATAATGTTTACTACTTACAAAATGTTGTGCATTACAGCCATAGTATAATCCTGGCCTAAAAGATTAAATTATGAACATCTTACACAGCGGCTGGCACCTAGCATAAATGGTACTTCACTTTTTCTTAGCAGCTATCCAAAGGTAGATTGGATTGCTAGACATGCTCAGTGCTGAAGCAATAAATCCATTGTCAAATAGCCAAGAAAGCTTGAGCAAGGACTTTGAGTGAAGCTCTTAGGATAAGAACAGAGAATTGAGAAAGGTTATTTCACATGATGGAAAGACTTGTACTGGGGTTGTCAAGATTTGTGTAGAAATGAGCTGAAATATTGATGCAGGCACTTAAAGCAGCTGTCCAGATGGATTTTGTGAAATTGGAAGAAGGTTTAGGGAGACTAAAGATTTTCAAAATTCAGTGTAACTTCAGCAAATTAGGACTCAGTGGCAATTTGTTCCAATGGAACTAGAGGGAGCGGGAGTGGAGAGGGAGATTGAGCACCATCATTGTCACAGTTTCTGGTGACACCACCAGGAGTTACCGGCTGGGAGTTTATGACAAAATCCCACAGGAATTTGCTTTCTCTTTTCATTGTCCAGCTTGACAATTTACCTGGTTGGTTGGATTTGTAGATATGCAGGCACTGGCAGCAGAGGCAGCAAACTCAAGGCAATCCCTCAGCCAGCATTGCTCTTTGGGCTTATAGGTCAGCTCACCACTGAGGAACTTGGGATGAGTCTTGAGTTAAGCAGTTCAGCATATAGGACTATTTGATACTATTGTGGAAATTTATACCAGTCCCCTGTGCAATAGCCTGGAGCATTGCCAAGAGGAATTATTTTAGGCAGCAAATCTATCTTCAAGCAGGCATCGCATCTCTATTGCTGTTCTTGTGCTGCTCATGACATGCAATGCCTGGAAAATCACAAGGAGTTCAGGAAACATGGGGTGTGGGGTCGAACTCAACTACTAGCCATTGTTTCTTTAGTATTTCATTTCTCTGTGGGAATCTACAAGATCATCTGATTCAGTTGTTTTGTATCCTGTGATACCTTTTGTCTTAATTGCTTTCTTGTTTGTGGGACAAAATATGGGACACCCACAAGTTAAAGGAGAAAAGGTATATTTTAGCTTAAGGTTTATAGTGGTTTCAGCCCATAGTCAGCTGGTTCCAAGACAGGGCAGCATGGCAGAGGGGAATGGCAGAGGGGAAACAGTCCATGGCATGGCAAACAGGAAGCAGCTAGCAGATCAAAGGAATAGAAGGGATATATATACAGTCTTCAAGGCCACACCCACAGTGACCTTCCTCCTCCTTCCAGGCTTCCCCTCCCAACATCACACCCAGCTATAACCCATCAATAGGTTAATCCAGTATCACACACCTACACCCATGATCTAGTATCACCTCTCAAAAGCCCCACCTATGAGCGCATGAGCCATTGGGGGGATATCTAGATGTAAGCCATAACACCTTTCCTTTGTGGAAGGACCTTCACTTTCTCTTTTCACATTTACTAAGTGCTTGCTTTGAAACAACCGCTCCTTCTGAATTTCTAGTCCTCAACACAAGGGGTGATTCAGCATACTAAATCTCAGTTCTTTTCTATCATTTGCCTGTTCAGAAATCTCTAAGTCTCATTTCTTGATTCTTGATGTGATTTCTTATGCAGTTGAATTCAGTTCAGAAAGTCATTGTTAGGCCTAGACTGCAAGACTTACTCTGTTATATAGAAGGGTAAATTTGAGTCATTTGTTGGAAAATTGATACATCTTGAGACGATAATGTTAAGTGAAATAAATCAGACATTCAAGCTTACATATCACATGGTTGTTCTTATATGTAAATCTCAAAATCAAAAATAAATGAAAGAGCAAAATAAAAGGTAGATAACAGGAAACAGGGACATAGGTCTTTTGCAAATGAGAAGGGGACCAAGAGACAGAGGGAGGAAAGGGACATAAAAAGAATTAAGATGCATTATGTATATATACCAACCCCCCACTATGAATGTAATCATTATGAACTGCAAATATGTACTAATAAAAATAAAAGTTAAACAAATGAAAAAATTTTTTTCTGTTCTTAGTGCCTAAAAGTAAAGCTTGACATTTACCCTGAGTTCCAGTCTTGATCCAAGAGATTATCTGATACTTCTTCCCTGGACCTTCTGTGATTCTGGGCCAGCATTTCCAGTGTAGTTTTGACTGTTTGTTTTGCTCCCTGCTTTATTAATCAATACAAAGGTGCATAATTTATAATTGTCACTCAATAATTACTGGTTGAATGAAGGGAGACATAAGACAAAAAGAAATTGATCATCTAATCTACCACGTCCCAACACCCTGGAAGGATCCAGTTTTATCTGTAGTCTTTGGTCATTAATCATAACAGAAGATGCTCAATCTAAATGAAACAAGAAAGATGCAAATTAAAACTGTACCTCAATATCATTTTCAACTATTGGGTTGCGAAGGGTAATACTGTTTGATAGCATACTTCATTGGCAAAGGCTTGGAGGATCAGGTATCACATTTGGGAATATGACCTAATATAACTTCAGAGGGTAATTTCTTTCAAAATGAAATTTATATGCACCCTTTGATGCAGCAATTGTATGTCTGGAAAATTTTGAACATCCTTTATATTACTCTAGCCCAGTGATGGTGAATCTTTTAAAGACAAGTGCTCAAATTGGAACCCAAAACCCACTTATTTATTGCAAAGTGCCAACACTGAAATTAAACTTGAATACTGAGGTTTTAGTTTAGAAAAAACAACTCATATAGTAACATCTTTTGTCTTAAAAGAAAAACAAAATAAAAAGCATGCCATAGTTTTGCCACCACTGCTCTAGCCGTTTCCCTTTCCAACTCTCAGGATACTGGCTTGATTCTTCTCTCCATGAGTGTCCAGCATCTCCACCCCCCCATACCTCACTGTCAGCTATGGTGACTTTGCTTCTGACTTCACCGCAGCAAAACAACAACAACAAAACAAAAACAAAAACAAGAACAAAACAAAACAAAACAAAACACAAAAACCTCTGTTCTTAGTGCCTAAAAGTAAAACTTGATATCTGCCCACTTTCTACCGACATCCTTCCCACATACCTGCATTTGCTTCCAGGAACTTTGTTCTGATTGGCTGTAATCTCTCTCCTCTTTAAAACAGGATGATGACTTGTGCCATCCTTTCCTCTCACAGAATGTTTCCTGTACTGTTTTCAGTTCCTCTTTCCCCATGTCTGTGTCAACTGCCTCCCACCAGACTCTCTCTCTCACCACTCCACTCAACAGTTCTTGTCAAGATTGCTAGTCACCTTCGGGTAACTAGATCAGAAGAACAATTCCTAGTCCATTTTGAATTTTACCTATCTGCTTTATCTGGCATAGTTGACTGCTCCTTTTTCCTTGCAAAGCTGTCTTACTTGGTTTCTATGTGGGAGAGCCCAATCCCCCTATTCTCTTCCAATCTCAAAATCCTTCCCTGATTCCCCATCATCTTCCCAACTTCTAAATGTTGCAGCGTCCTTTGCTCAGTTTCCTGACATCATCTGTATTCATATTCACTCACCCAGTCCCAAGGCTTTCAATAATATATATGTTGATGACTTTCAAATTAAATTTAGCTGATACTTCTACCACAAACCCTAGACTTGTAAATCCAACTGCCTACTTGACATTTCCATTTTAATGCATAACATTCAGGGAATGCTGTAATTCTTGCTTTGAAAACATGAACTTGTTCCAACACAACTGATATATTAGGAAACAATTTGACTGTAATGCAAATTTCACATATGCACAATTTTGTTAAAGAAAAACACTAAAGAGAATACAGAAAACTTCAGCTGGGCAGAACCATGTAGGAATGTACAAAACACACATGTGCACACAACTCAAACCTCAAACATTTACTAGATGCCTAGGTTCACCCTGCGTGTTAGGAAGCACACCCAATCACATCTGGTTTTCTAGTTTTCCCTCTACTTTTAGGCTATCTTCTTTCTTTCTCTTCATGGTAACCCATGAGCTGCAGCCCATTTCATGCCTAATTCCAGAAGCAAACTTCCTCCCTTCTCTCCTTGTACCTCTCCATCTTCCTCTCCCCTCTTTTCTCCTCTGGGCACTGAGTATGGAACCCAGGCCATCACACTGAGCCACACCCCCAATCCTTTTGAGATGGGATCTGGTTGAGTCTGTAAATTGTCCAGGCTGGGTTTGAACTTACTTTCCTCAACCTCTTGGAGTGCTGGAGTTACATGCATCTTCCTGTCTTTTTCATGGTAAGACACAACATCTATTGTATTTACATATTTCTTAACAGTTTGACATGTGTAGGTTGCTACTGTAAAATAGATTTTTATACCAAAAGTAGTTTCTAAAATCTTTATGTGTCACCAGTGAAGGTTTTGATAGTCCCTAACATTATTTTCCTCTAAGCCTTGGATTTTTATTGCATGATTTTACATAGCACAGTTATTTTTTAAGAACATGTCTATCATATTATAGCAGGACCGATTGTATGAAAAATCATAATTATTTCCTTACCCCTCAATCACCTCTCTTACATGATCCTCCATCCTTTGAATATGGCATCCAAATTTCTAGTTACTCAGTTCTAAAACTTTGTAATCATTTTTGTTTTTGTCTCATATAGCACATCCACTCAATCACTGAACCCTTCAATGTATATCAAGCATCTTACCAATTTTTTTTCTTCTTTCCCATTACTATCATGGTTCAAGCCACCATCATTTCTCGCTCAGATTATTGCAACTATTTCCTAAGTGGTATGCTTGCTTTCAGGTCTTACTCCTCTCTGGCGTGTTCTCTACACTGCAGGGAAAGTGATCCAAGTCCAGTTGTGTTATGTCTCTTCTCAAAACACTCTACCATCCTCCATTTCACTCGAAGTAAAACTGACGTTCCTTACAATGATCCCTAAGGCCCTATGGGATACCATACTATGGTCCTCATTACTCAGAAGGCCTTGTTCTTCCAACATGCTGAGAACTCTCTTGCTCACAGCCTTTGTATTTGGTGTTTCCTCTGTCTGGACTTGTCTTCCCTCCAGTTATTACTCCTTTTCTTTTTTTTATGTTCCTGCTCAGATGTTAACTGTTCATCAAGAACATATTTCTGACTTATATATATGCTTATTTGTCTATTTTCTCGTTAGCCTATGAGCCCTATAACAGCAGCTACTTTCCCCCTTGCTGCATCTCCCATTCTAGCAATGTACATAGCACATAGTAAGTGCTCAATGGATATTTTGGAATGAATGAGTAAAAAGTACAATAGATAAATCACCTCAATATCTCCCAGCCCAACAGTTATAGGTGTCTATGTCTGGAGCCTGATCTGTGCTTCTGACCTGACCTGAGACTTAAAGTTGGCCCCTGGGATTCAAGTCACTGTCTGGGGTATCTGGGAGGCCTTAGGGAATTTTCATCTCACTTTTTCCCACAGGTTTAGTTGGCTTAGAGGCTGCTGGTTTGTGTTTCTATTAATTCACATGAATGAGCTTCATTTATGAATGACCAACTGCCAGACGTCTTCATTCTTTCCATGATTCCAATAAGATTACCAAGTATGGCAAGGTATGAGCCTTTACGGGGCTGTGGCAACCTCTTCAACCTTTATTTGCCTAAATACTTTCAGTTTTGCCTAGATATTCCTTTTTATTCATTTTATGCCTGGAATTCCAGCCCTCACTTCCTTGGAATTGACTACTTTTTCTCATTTTTCACTGGGGGGCAAGATAAAACACATATGCAAGAGGAGTTACTCTGTTGGAAATGCTTTACTAACCACCAAGAAAAATATGCTGTTCCTCTCTGCTTTTCAGTTACTTTATTATATCCTATTCCTGCTTTCTTTGCCTCATGTACACACTCACACACACACACACACACACACACACACTTAGATGGCTGGGCCACAGACAAGTTTGCACATTAATTCAGGAGTCTTAAGAACCCACTGAAATCTGGGTGTGGTGGTGCACACCTGTAATCCCAGCACTCAAGAGGCTGAGAAGAAGGATCCCTGCAAGTTCAAGGTCAGCCTGGACAACCTTGTGAGTTAAAGGCCATCCTGAACTACATAGCAAGGCCCTGTCTCAAAAACAAAATCAAAAACAAAAACAAAACAAAACAAAGCAAAACAGAACACATTGAAAACCTGATCATTCAACTCCAATCCACTTTTTATGGGTTCATGGACCACAGTTAAACACCAATATATTTAGTCTAACCATTTACCAGTTCAAATTTTTAAATACAACATGACCAAAATTTGCATAACTTTTCATTAATTTTTATAAGATAATATAACAGGAAATATAAAAATGACAATTTTTTTATAAAATTCATTCAGTGATTTTTCTGTATATGGTATATCTTAAAACATTGAATATACTATGCAATGTTACAATCTGGACAGTAGTATGTAGTCTCTTTTTTAGGGATCCTCCAGCTTCATCCTCCCAGACTTCTGGGTTTACAGGTGTGCACCACCACACATGGCACTCTTTTTGTCAAATTTTGAGACTGGATATGGATAAGTTGACCAGGCTCACTCACATCAATGTTGCAATCCTCTTGATTCAGCTTCCTGAAAAGCTGGACTCACAGTTGTGAGCTGCCATGCTAGGGTTTTTTCCCCAGTGCTTTATTAGTTAAAAAAAATTAAGCATTTAGTCTTAAAGATAGGAAAATCACAAGATGGTGGAACTGTAAACAGCAGGGTAAGCGGCTTCCCTGAAAGATACCGTCCAGATGCTGGAATATAGCAACATGGAAAAGACAAGAAGGAGGGAGGCGGGTCCTCTGGACCCAGGAAGAATCTAAAGTGAGAATTGAAGCCCACAGAAAGAGTGGAAAGAGGCACTTAGACAAGGAGGGTGGTGGCTGGTGGCACCTCTGCCAGGAGCCGGACCCACTCTGTAAAAGGAGTTGCTGGAACCTGGGAACACACAGTCATAGAGCTGCGGCGGTGGTGGTGGCGACCCTGGAGTCCTCTGCCCAGAGACGTGGCATCGGAGGAGATTGGCAGTGTACAGGGGGAGAAGACCTGGAGGACTGTAAGTGAGAAAGTCCTCACCCTCCCGTGTGAGAGGGAGATTGGTGGGGAGACATCTTGGAGTTGGGCTGGGGACTCCTGGCTAGGTGCAGAGCCATGGAGGTTGCTCAGGCTGCGCCCTGTCCCTGCAAGCATACTGGGGGCCACCTCGGAGTGTCCGTATGGGTGACTGACTTGGTCTGGAGACGGCGGCTCCGTGTGCGCTCCAGGGGTGGTGGTGGAGAGTCCGCAGGTGACCAGCCCAGGTTTGCAGGCGGCAGCTGGCCCCTGTGCACACCCCACCAGCCATCAGGGAGCCAAGACAGGCTGGGGAAAGGCAATGGATAGTGCTGTAACAGCGCCCCCAGTGGCAACCATCAGATATCCATAATCAGCACTGGCTAGAAGAACCAGTCCCACTTTAAAGAAATTGTGGCCAATGCAAGAAGTGCCTGGGTCCCCAGTACCAATTTGCCCAGAAGAACCCAGGAATATGCCAAGACAAAGATTCAAAAGGCAGTCTCTGGCCTCCAATTCAAGCAGAGCAAGTCCAGGAGATGCAAATGCAGAAGAGATTGGGAGTTCCACAACTGAAGTTTCTGAGGTGATGGCAACTGAAGTAAAGAAACAACTTCAAGAGGGTATAAAAGAAATTAGAACACAAATACTAACTCAACTAAAAGAAGAAATGAAAAACATAATAAAAGAACTGCTAAGCAACTCTAAAGGAGACATAGATGAAAAGTGGAGCATAGGAAAATGAGGGAAACCTGGAATGAACAATACAAAAAAGATTTAGAATACATGAAACAGATTCAAAGAGATTACCAGGAAATCAAAAACTCCAATGAAAGTTGGCAAAAACACCTGAAGGAAACTAAAGATAGACTTTCAAACTTTGAAGACAGGTTTGCAGCTTGTGATCATGAGAGGAAAGATCTCTTAAAAATAACAAGAAACCTGGAAGTAACAATACAATGGCTGGAAGACAATCCAAAGAAACATAACTTAAGAATAAAAGGTGTGAGTGAAAAAGCAGGGGTCAATACAAATCAAATTAAAAGCCTATTTACAGAAATAATTTCAGAAAACTTTCCAAGCATGGGAACAGGAAGTGACTTTCAGATAAGTGAAGCATATAGAACTCCAGCTAAACATAACCAAAATATACCTATACCCAGACATATAATAATCAAGATCCCAGAAATTCAACACAAAAACAGAATATTAAAAGCTATTAGAGAAAAAAAACCAGATCACCTACAAAAGAAAACCCATCAGAATCACGGCAGACTTCTCAACACAAACTATTAGGTTCAGAAGAGCTTGAAGTGAAGTATTTCAAGCCCTGAAAGAAAACAACTTCCAACCCACATTGATGTACCCTGCAAAACTATCTTTCAAAATCAATGGAGAAATAAGATACTTCAACGACAAAGAACAACTAAAGGAACAACCAAGCCAACCCCACAAAGAATACTGAAGAACATTTTAGAGAGAGATAAGAAAAGTCCACAGCTCCAGAAACAGCAGCAGAGGAATATCACTGAGCGGGGCAGACAATTGAATAATCCATCATCGGGATCTGAGTCAAGTATTGTCTTCAATGAGCTGTTTAGTTTGATCTTATTCTATCTCGACCTGACTAATTTTATTATATATGATGACATAGCTATTCCAAAGATAACAAAATATATTAGGATAGCCTTTATTGATATTTGATCACCTCATTTTGAAACCCTGTGTTGCTTTCATTGTTCTGTTTTGAGTGATTTTAACCTATTTTGGTTTGTTTGATTGTATTGTAACAGATGATATAGGCAACTGCTTAGAAGATAATATGAGGTGTTATAGAAATCAATGTTGTCCATCTTCTATATCATCTATGTGTCTTTTTTCCCCTTAAATAAAAAAAAATCAACTTTGTATTACTATGTATTGCTTCCATTGTTTTATTTTTTATTGGTTTTATTCTGTACTATTTTGTTTGATTATAGTAGACTTGATGGTATGGACAGTTATTCTGAAGATAACAAGAGGTATTACAAGGGGAAAGGAGGAAAGAAGGAAGGGAAAAGGAAAAAGACATAGATTTATATGTGGGTATACATAAAATGGTCAAAATGACTATACTACTCAATGCATTAACTATTGAGAGAGAACAGTTGATACTCATGTGATTGGATCAATTTTACATGTCTATGTCTGTCAATCTGAACAACCCCTTTGAAGGTAACGATATACAATGTTACAACCACTGTCAATTTCCAATCATTTCATTTTGTAAACCTATAATGTTACAGTATTGGATTTGTTGTTGTTGTTTGTTGGTCCCTTTAGCTTTTTGTGTCTCTTTTCTGTGACCATTGTTTTATTTTTTATTGGTGTTATTCTGAACTACTTTTTTATTATATTAAGCCTGATGATATGGGCAGTTATTTTAAAGACAACAAGAGGTATTCTAAGGGGAAAGGAGGAAAGAAGGAAGAGAAAAGGAAAAAGACATAAATTTATAAATAGGTATACATAAGATAGTTAAAATGACTATATTACTAAATGTATTAACTATTGAAAAAGAACAGTTAATACTCATATGATTAGATCAATTTTACATGTCTATGTCTGTTAATCTGAACAACCCCTTTGAAGATAACGATATGCAATATTACAACTACTGTCAAATTCCAACCATCTCATTTTGTAAACCTATAATGTTATCATATTGGATTTGTTGTTTTTGTTTGTTTGTCTCTTTTCTTTTTGCTTCTCTTTTCTGTGTCCATTTTCTCTTAAATAAAAAATATATAAAAATAATCTTAAAGATAAGGAAATTGAGACTCTGGAAAATTAGGATTAAATTTTCATAACTAATAGGTAATGGAGTTGTCCCCATTGATCTTAATCCAGATCCCATGATACTCTCGAGGGGTCTCATTAAAGCAGAAAGAGCACCACTAGAGTTGGGATTCAGAAAATCTGAGTTCTAGTCCCACTGTGCTATTTTTTTGTTGTATGATCTTGGAGGAAGTCTTCTCACTCTCTCAGAACTTTGGTTTTCCCATTCGTAAAACAAGAACATGAAGGGGGAAGTGGAGGGTGTACTGAGACCTTATTCTCACAAGAACTACCCCAGGGTGTGTATTACTGTCAAGCATATGCCATGTTTATGCACAGCATGAGGGAGATTATAATTGAGATCATGACCACCAGTCACGTACTCAGAGGTTCCCTTAGTAGTCTTTCTCGCTCTGTGCTTACAGCATGCTCTATACAATGCAAAACCTAATGTGGCTTGTTTAAAATGTTTTATTTAAAGCAATATTCAAAATATAATCAATTTTCAAGAAATATATGGATATAATTTATTCTTTCAATCTCATTGAGGTCCAGAGAAACTCAGAATATTTAACCAACTAGGAAAAACTCTCTCATGGTTCATTCTGCCCGAAGCTCTCTTTCTTTCTTTTTTGTTGGCCTTTCCATCTCTCATTTACTCAACAGATCTCAAAATAAATGTCACTTCCTTTGGGAAATCTTTCTGGATTCACTTTCTAGATTATTTTAGGACTTTCAATATGGACTTCCAAACTCCACTGGGTCACAGCACTTCACTTCTTTTTTTGGAATATGTAAATGCATACTTAATTGAACATTTTGATAGTGTAGCCCCTCGTGTGTTGAAAAATATCATCAGCAGGGGAAACTTTAAGGGAAGAAAAAGCACAAAGGAGGTAAAATTGATACACAATAAACTGCATATATTATTTATATAACATTATTTGAGACATCTTGACTAAAGTACAAACCAAGAATAAATCCTCATACTCAAAAGAAGAAACATATCCATCACCTTCGAATGTTTCCTTGTTCCCTTTCGAAATCTTCCCCACCCATCTGATCCTCCTCACCCACCTCCATATGATCATTTATCTGCTTTCTGTCACTATGCATTGGTTTGCATATACAAATGCAACTGTGGCATATTTACTATTTTTTTAATTAGATTCTTTCACACAGCAAAATTATTTTGTTTTATTTTTAATGAACACATAATTGTACATATTTGTGGGGTACACTGTGATATTTTGATACATGTCTATCTTGTTCGGTGATCAAATTAGAGCATTTAGCACATTCATCACCTCAAATATTTTCATTTTTTGTAGAGAAAACACTCAAAATCTTCTCTTGTAACCCTTTTGAAATGCAAATTATTGTTAACTCTGGTCATTCTACTCTGCAATGCAACGCTGAAACTTATTCCTGCCTTATAATTATAACTTTATATCCATTGATCAACCTTTTCCTATACCCTCTCCCAAACTCTTCAGCCTCTGGTAAATACTGTTCTGTGATCTACTTCTATGAGATCAATTGTTTTAGATTCTACATATGAATGAGATGGTGCAGGTATTGCCCTTCAGTGCCTAACTTACTTTACCTAACACAATGTCCTTCAGGATTATCTATATAGTTATAAATGACAGGATTTCTTTCTATTCAATGGCTGAATAGTATCCCATAATGTATGTGTACCATATTTTCTCTATATGTTCATCCACCAATTGACATCTTTGTCGATTTCATTTCTTGGGTACCTTCAATAGTTCTCCAACAAATACAGGAGTGCACACACCTCTTTAACATATTGATCACATTTCCTTTAGATATGCACAGTACCTAGTAATGGTATGTAGTTGGATCATAGGGTAGTTCTATTTTTAAGCTTTTGAGAAACTCACAAACTGTTTTCTGTAATAGCTGTGCTAATTTATATTATCATCAGCAGTGTATAAAATTTCCCCTTTCCATGTTGCTGGGCAGCATTTGTTATTCTTTTTGTTTATTTTGTTGATAATATTCATTCTAATGGGTGAAAATTAGTATCTCATTGTGATTTCCATTTGCATTTCCCTGTTACACCTATTGATCATTTGTATGTTTCCATTGGAGAAATGTATGTATTAGGTCTATTGTTCATTTCTTAATCAGATTGTTTTTGTTTTGTTTTGCTATTGAATTCAAGATCTTTCTATATTCTGGATATTAGTCCCTTGTCATTTTTGTGAATTACACACAATCTGTAGCTTGTCTGTTGATTATTTTCTTTGCTGTGCAGAAGCTTTTTGTTTTATGTAATCTGATTTGTCTATTTTTGCTTTTGTTGTTTCTACTTTTGGGGTCATATCCAAAAAGTTGTGCCCAAACCAAAGTCATGAAGCATTAACTCAAATTTTCTGGTAGTATTTTCATAGTTTTTAGTCTTATAGTTAAGTCTTTAGTTCATTTTGAGTTGATTTTTATTTATGGTGAGATTTAGGGGTCTAGTATCATTCTTCTGCATATGGATATCTTGTTTTCCTATTACCATTTATTGAAAAAAACTCTTTCTTGTTTGAGTTATTAAGGGTCTTTTGTGTTTTCATTAATTTTGAAAAGGTTTTGTTTGTTTGTAGTAGTTACTTTTCCAAGTGTACAAGGTACAAAAGTGACAAAGACATAAACCTTGTTCTTAAGGAATTTAGAGTCCTTTAAGGAAGGCAAAAGTACAAAGTTATTGGCAATACTATTTGACTCATGCTTTTGTTATGGTTTGTGTCTGGATGTCCCCCCAAAGCCTCATGCAGTCATGGAGGGGTGAGGTTTCTGGAGACCACTAAATCTAGAGATTGTGATTGACTCATTGTCTTGTGCTGGGATTGGTGGTCTGAGTGCTACACCCACCCTCGGGCAGATAGCCCACATAAAATATGAGAGGGAAACAGGCTTGCTTCCCGTTTTTTGCTCTCCTTGCTTTTGGTATCTTCTTGCTGTGATGAACTGTTTCCCTCTGCCATGACACCCTGTGTTTCAGTCCCTGATTATGAACTGAAGCCTCTACAAGCTGTGAGCTAAATAAACCTTTCCTTTCCTTAACTTTGGTTATCAGGTATTTTGTCTCAGTAATGAGAAAATTAACTAAGACAATTTTGATAATGTAAGTACAAGTGCAACAGAGATATACCTAACCCAGTTTTGGAGAATCAGGAAAATAATTTATAAAGCTAATATGTGAAGAAAAATAGAATTTTCTCAGACAAATAATTTATAAATATTAACAAATATTTTAAATATTTATTTGAATATTTATAAAGTATTTGTTAATAATTATAATATCATTATAAATATTTATATTTATAAATTTAAAAATTTTATTTATAAAGCTAAAATCTAAAGAAAAATAGAATTTACTCAGACAAAACATGCAGGAGATAGCCTGTAGTGGTCATATGTAAGAAGAGTTGGCAGAAGCAACTGAGAGTTAAAGACTATAACTAAATAATCCTCAAAACAATCTAAAAGTGAGTGGTGGGAATCACCTTAGATTAAGCTGCTCCAACATCAAGGTGTTGTGAGATCAGTGTCCAGTCATAGCCCTCTTTCAGATTTTCAGGTGGTCATTTTCTTGCTGCAGCCTCAGTTAATGGGGCAGGGGAGAGAGAGGGATTGAGATTCTCTCCTTCCTCTAATAAAGGCATTAATTCCATTCATGAGAATTTTCCCCTCATGACATAATTACCTCCCAAAGGTCCTAACTCTGAATACCATAACACTGAAGGCTAAGAGGACTTCAACATTTACGTTTTGGGAGGATGCAAACATCCAGTCTATAGCAATTCCTGGGGCTCTGGGAGCATGGGTGACTGTATGCAGCAGGAAGCTAGTAACTGTTAGGCTTCCAAGAGGAACTGCTTGTTTCCTTGAGTCCAGATATTTTGTTCTTCCTTTGGCCTTGCGCAGGCTTTCTTGGTTGCAGATCTTGCCCACAGTTACTGTGATGCTTTACTCGTGGAGCAGAGAGCAAGTTTTTAAGGAAGTTTTAATTTCTCTTTCAGTTTTCATTGAAATTAGCTTTACTCAATTAAGAAAAGTTCAGGTTAATATTGTATCTTGTCACTGCCTAGCTTTTTCAAACTTGCTTCCAAACAGAAAACCAGCCAAATGCCAGCTATAGCTCTAGAATTAAGTGCTTGGTAGGTTTGCATTGAAATGTATAGGCCCAACAGTTTCAGCACAGAACCAGAAAGCAATAACTTCAGACAGAAAACTGGGCAATAAGTCACTGAAGCCTGACTTGAGTTGCAAAGTACATTGGTATTGCCCTTTAGGATGTGCCCTCAAGGTGTTTATTGTATAAGCAATATTCCAGGGGCTTAGGGAAAATAGCACTGATCGCCAGAGTCACTTGATGTGTATCATGCTGCTTCTGGTATAGGCCATCTGCATTACATATGTGGCCTAAGCAGTTTATGACACATCATACAAATCTCCCCAAAATATTCAAGAGGTTGGCTCAGGAGGGTCTCCAACATTCTCTTTCTATCAGTCTGCACATGTTCTTTCTTTACTCTCAAGTACCTTGGCATTTTTTTTAGTGTATGTGCTGCTGAAGCAAATACGTTGACATTTTTTACATGCCTTTTCTCTAATTATTTATCCCCCCCCCCCTTTTTTGTCTTTTTGAGACAAGGTTTCACTATGCAGTTCAGGCAGTCTTTGAACTCTCTTTGCAGCTCAGGCTAGCCTCGAAATCACAAGGATGTCCCTGCCTCAGCCTCCCAAGTGTTGGAATTACAGGTGTGCTTCACCATGTAATGCTCCAATTTTTTTTCTTAATACAGGCTTTTTTTTTTCTCTCCATAGCATTTCACTGAAGGGTTATCTAGTGAGATATAAGAGGCCATGAGTGAATGCTTTTCTTTTTATTTTTTCCAACCTTATTGAGATGTTACTGTTAATTATATACCTTTAAATTGGGCAACATATTTTGATAAATGTGCACATCATGAAGTGATTACCATGACCAAGCTAATGAATGCACCCGTTGCCTCATATAGATACCACTTTTTGTTTGTAGTGAGAACACTTAAGGTGTATTTTCTTAGCAAATTTGAAACATGCATTACTCTATTACTAACAAGCATTACTACACTGCACATTAGATATCCAGAGCTTAATCATCCAACATACCTTTGTTTCCTTTAATCGGTTTCTCCCTACCTCCCCAGCAGTGTGCCACCTCTCTTCTGGACCTCTGGGCTTATGAAAAATGTCAGATGCTTCAAGATGAAGGGCCTAGAACGCAAAATTCTACTCTTAGCTTTTGTGAGTTCAAAAATTTTAGATTACACGTGTAATGCAATATTTGCCTTTATATGTCTATCTCATTTCACTCAACTTAATTCCTTCAGTTCTATCCAATTGTCGCTCATGATACACTCACTTTGGCCCACCTTGCAAATGTTTTCTTATGCTCTCACAGATATTCAGACCGTTTTTCTGTTTCCAAAAAGACAATGAAAGCAGTTTTATCAGTGTACTTTAAATACTTTTGTTATATATCATAGACACCCTTCTGTGTAAGTGCTTATAAATCTTATTCTTTTAATGACTTTGTATTATTTAATAATACAGATGTTACTTAATTTAAGTGTATTTCCAATGGTATAGGTTTTACATGTTTTATCATATTACTATGAGCATTACACTCTTATCAATCTTTGCAAATGTGTACAATATATCTATAGAACTGATTAATTGAAGTAAACCTGCTGTACTGAATGAATAAACATTAAACTTTTTTTTTTTTCGCGGCACCAGGGATTGAACTCACAACCTCGCACCTGCCAGGGCAGGCACTTAAGCCACTGAGCCAAACTCCCAGCCCTCATTTCTTGAGGCAGGGTCGCACTATGTAGCTCAGGCCAGCCTTGGGCTCGCATTGTAGCCCAAGGCGGCCTCGAACTCACAACGCTCCTCCTACCTCAGCCTCCCCAGTGCTGGGATTAAAGGCGTGAGCCACCACGCCCGGCTAACATTAAACATTTTGATAGGTGTTGCTGAATTGCCACCCCAAATGGCTTTGTGGTTTACATTCGTGCCAAGAGCATGAGGGAGTTCTCATTTTCCTCTCTATCATTACCATTGCTAGCAATTCTCAGCCTTTTTGATTTTCTTCCATTGAATGTTTTCGTTTCTCATTTTCTCATTACTAGTAAGGTTAAGTTTATTTAAACAAGCTTATTCTCCATTTGGATTCCTTCTGTAAATTGTCTGTTATTATTCATTGACCTTTTTGAGAGTGGTTTGGGAGATTAGCTGTGGCAGATATATTGTAAGTGTTCCAGTCAGTTTTGTAATTTGTGATGGTTGTTTGTTATACAGCTAATTTTGCCTTTTTAGCATAAGTTTGTCAGTATATTCATTCCCTTATATATTTAAGCCATCTGGAATTTATTTTGAGTTCAGGAATGAGGTAGGAAGCTAACTTTAACTTGCTCCAAATGGATGGCCAATTTTACCTCTACTCTTAATTAAATAGTTCATCCTATCCTCAATTATTTCAAGTGCCACCTTCACCATACCTTAGATTTCCATGTGCCTATATCCTAATACAGATTTTCTCTTTGACATTCTTAGTATAATGAAAGCTAAACTTAGAAGAAAGATCGGGCTCTAGGGCCAGACTTCTTGGTTTATAAACCAGATGTACCATTTATTAGCTGTATAAATTAGTTATATTACTTAATATCTCAGTGCCTTAATTTCCAAATATGTAACAGGAAGGCAATGAGAGGTTCGCAGGATTGATGTAGTGTATAGGCCTTGAACATACTAAGTTCTTATAAATGCTGGTTAGTTTTATTGTTGCTATTGTTAATGATAATTTATTTCTACCCTAGTACCAACTGTATTATTTCGGTGCATATACTTGGCAAATATTTCCTTTTTGTTTTCTTTTCATAGTTCTTTGAAGAAATTAATGGTGCAAACAAACAGTATGGTCAGTCCTATAAATAATATAGCTGGGTTAATTATTGGGAGTGAACTGAATTTAGAAATTAGTTTAGGAAACAGGGACATATTTACAGCATGGAATCTTGCCTTCTACAATAAATTATGCTTCTCCATGAAGATTTTTTCTTTTGGTTCGGTTGAAATTTTGATCATCTTGTTTATATAGGTCTTGGGCATTTCTTCTTGAATTTATTCCTGGAATTTTTCTTCTTATTATGAATGAGTTGTTTTTTAGAAGGCATTTTTACACTGGTTACTGCCGCACAGAAAAGTAATTGAGACTTGTAATTTACCTTCTTTTTAACGGTCTTGCTAAACTCTTTTGTTAGGTCTAGTATTTTCTCAGTTTATTCTCCTGTATTTTCTGAGCAGACATTTCTCCCTTCAGTGAAGGCAACTTTATCAGTATGTGTGCATCACTGTTGTGAAAACAGATATCTCTCTGTCCAAACCAGTGCCTTGCATTTGAATTTCATTGTCTCTTACAGTTTGGGTCTGTCAACTACATCTTGATGTATATTTGGTTGTGTACATGCTCTGTATTTTAGTTTTTTTCAGTCATCTATTATTTTGGATATGTCTCTAAGAAACAACACTCATCACATGCGTACATATAAATACACATGAGCACACACACTAGACACACACAGAAATTATATATAAGTATATATATTGTACATTAAAATCTGAAATAATTTTATTTAGGTATTTTATGTGTTAATTTAATTCTTATTAACTTTCTATTCCTGCCATATTAATTTATATTTAATAAGGCAAATTAAGTTATATTTTTATTGATATAAAATTTATATGACATAAACTTAAATATTTGAAATTATACAATTCAGGGACATCTCGTATATTCAAATGTTGTATAATTATCACCTCTATGTAGCTCCAAAATATTTTCATCATCCCACAAGGAAACATTCTGCCTATTAATAGTGCATCATTCACCCCCTCCATTAGGCCTTGGCAACCATTATTCTGCTTACTGTCTTAATGAATTAACTATTTCTGTATTATTTGATATAAACAGAATCATATAGTATTTGCCCTTTTGTAGCTAACTTCTTTCAGTTAGTATAGTGTTTTGGAAGTGTATCTACATTGCAGTATATGTCAATACTTCATTCCTTTTATGGCTGAACAGTACTCCATTGCGTGGACATACCACATTTGACTCATACACCCATTCATCAACAGACTTTTAGATTGATTGTACATTTTGGCCATTGCAAATAGTGTATCTGTAGCCACTTGTGCCTGAGTATTTTCTGGAGTGCCTTTTTAAAATTCTCTTGGATACATGCCTATTAGTAAAATTTGGGGATCTACCTTTAACTCCTTGAGGAACTGCAAAACTGTTTTCCACTTTAACTGAACCATCTTGAATCCTTGAAAGCAATATATAGGTGTTTACACTTCTCCACACTTTTGTCAACACTTGTTACTATCTCACATTTTGGTTAGTGAGTGTGAGGTGTTATTTCACTTTTTTATTTGCATTTCTCTAGTTGATGACATGAGGCACATTTTCCTCTGCTTTCTGGATGTTTGGATACATTCTTTGGAGAAATTTCTATCCAAATCCCTTGCTCAGTGTTTAATCGGATTGTCACTTTATTGTTGATTTGCAAAATTTCTTTGCATTTTTTGTTATTGTATGAAGGCTAATGATTCATAATGACGTATGATTTGCAAATATTTGCTCTCATTCTGTGGGCTGTCTTCTCACCTTTCCCATGGTGTTTTTGTTTCTGTTTGTTTACTTTGTGTGATGTTGGCCTTTGAACCTAAGGTTTCACACATGCTAGTCAAATGCTTGTGGGTGGGATTTTAAAACACAAAGGGTTTTAGTTTTGATGAAGTCTAATTTATCTCTTTTTATTGTTGCTCATGCTTTTGGTGTCATATCTAAGAATCTATTGCCAAATTCAAGGTTATAAAAATTTATATTTACGTTTTATTCTAGTAGTTTTCTAGTTTTAACTCTTATACTTAAGATACTCATCCCTTTTGATTTAAGATTTGATTATGGTATGAGGAAGGCTCTAATTTCCTTCTTTTGCACATACATAGCCAGTCGTCACACTACCATTATCTCAGGGACTACTGCAAAGTCCATGGAATTTACAAAACTCATCATCTGTAAACATATATGGGTTTATTTTTGGACCTTGAGTTCCGGTTCCTACAATGTTTCAATTAGTGTAGCTTTGTAGTAAAACTTGAAATAGGGAAGTTCAAGTACTTTTTTTGTTTGTTTGTTTTTTGGATTGAACTCATGACCTCATGCTTGCCAGGCAGGTGCTGTGCTGCTGAGCTAAATCCCCGGCCTAGTTCAAGTACTTTCAAACTGTACTTCTGTTACAATATTATTTTGGCTATTCTCAATCCTGCATGATTTGTACAAATTTTAAAATCAACTTTTGTATCTTTTTGAAACGTCTATTTGGATTTTGATGGAGATTAAATTGGATCTGTAGCCCTCTTTAGATTGTATTGCCATCTTATCATCTTCCAATTGGTGAATGTTAGGTGTTTCCCCTTTTTTTTAACTTTAATTTACCTCAACAATGCTTTGTAGTTTGTTTGCTTTTGTCTTTTAGAGCTAGGGTCTTGCTATGCAGTTCAGGCTGGCCTTGAACTCACTTTGTAGCCCAGGTTGGTCTCGAATTTGCAACCATCCTTCTGCCTCAGCCTCCAGAATTCTGGATTAAAGGTATGTGCCACCACACCTGACTGCTTTGTAGTTTTTAATACATAAGTATTGTACCTCCTTGGTTAACTAATTAAAGCACTTTATTTGATGCTTTTACTTATGCAATTGTCAATGGAACTATTTTCCTAAATTCCTTTATGACTTGTTCATTGCTCGTGTATAGAAATACAACTGAATTTTATCTGTTGATCTTGCATTCTGCAACCTTGTTGAATTCATTTATTAACTCTAATAGCTTTTATGGATTCTTAAGGTTCTACATATGTGATCATGTCCTCTGTGAAAATAGGTGTGTTTTCTTCTTCATTTCCAGTTTGTATGGCTTTTACTGCTGTATCAGAGCTTACAATGCTGCTAAAGCCACCAGTACAATGCAGTGTCAGAGAGAGGAAAGCAGGCATCATTAGTTTGTTCCTCATCTTGAGAGGAAGTTTTTCTATTTTTCTCCATTAAGTATGCTAGCTGTGGATTTTTCATGAATACCCTTTATCATGTTGGGACAGACCTTTCTATTCTGATTTTTTGAACCTGTTTTCTTTTATCAGCAAAGTCGTTGGACTTTGTGAAATGCTTTCGTCTGCAACAATTGATGTGATCATGTGTTTTTCCTTCATTCTGTTAATGGGCTGTATTATGCTGACTGACATGTGTACGTTGGACCACTCTTGGGTTTCTGAGATAATTTGAACTTGGTTATGATGCCGAATCTTTTAGTTATGAAGCTGTATTTGGTTTTCTAGTATTTTGTTGAGAGATTTTGTATTTATATTCATAAAAATTATTAGTTTATAGTTTTCTTGTAACATGTTTATCAGGCGTTGGTGTCAGGGTAATAGTGATTCCATATAGTTGGAAAAAGCTATACCCTCTTTCATTTTTTTGAAGAGCTAAAGAAGATCAGTGTTAATTATTCTTTTAAATATTCATTAAGATTCACCTGTGGGCCTGATTATGGGGTTTTTGTTTGTTAGAAGGTTTTTTGATTACATGTTCAATATCTTTACTTAAATTAGGTCTTTTTTGGTTGGATTTGGTAGTTGTAAATTTCTTGGAATAAACTTTTAAATTTTTGCCAAGCAGTTAATCACTGCCTTCTCTTATAATCATTTTTATATCTATAAGGTCTTTAGTAATACCTATATTTCCATTTCTGATTTTAGTAATTCAAATCTTCCTTTTTTCTTCTTAGTCTCTTGCTGTTTTAAAAGAACCCAATTTTGGTTTCATTCCTATTTGATGTCTCATTTTTTCTGTTCTCTGTTTAGCTAATCTATATTATAATTGGTATTTCTTTCCTTCTCTAGCTTTGAGTTAGGCTTGTGCTTTTATTTCTAGTACCTCAAAATATAAATGTTGGTTATGGGTTTAGGGCTACTTCTTTTAAATGTAGGTATTTATGACTATAAATACCACTTGAGTCACCCTTTTCCTTGTATCTGATACATTTTGATGGTTTCATTTACACTTTCTTTTCTCTCAAAATAGTTTCTACTTTTACACGTAATGTGACCCTTGATCCATTTGTTCTTTGTGTAATTTCCACATTATTGTACTTTTTACATTTTCTTTCTGCTATGTTTTACATTTTATTGTAATCAGAGAAAATGCTTTTTATAATTTGAATTAAAATGTATTGATATTTATTTTGTGGCTAATGTATTTTGTGTCCTGAAAATGTTCATGAATACATGATAAAAATGTGCATTGTGCTATATTGTTGGGTAGAACATTCTATGTATATTAGGTTGAATCAGCTCATAGTATTGCTCGATTCCTTTATTTCATAATTGACAATTTGCCTAGTTGTTTTATCCATTATGGAAAGTGGGATGCTGAAGTCTCCAACCATTTTTATGGGCTATTTCTCTCTTCAATTCTGTGAACCTTTCCATCACATATTTTGGGGCCTTTTATTTTATGCCTGTGTATTTATAACTGTTACATCTGCCTGGTTGATTTTGTGCATCACTCACATGTAAAAACTTTTGTCTCTGAATTTTTGTTTTGTTTTGTTTTCTTTTCTTTTTTCGCCCTGTTTTATTTATCTTTCTTTTTTATTTTAAACAGAAGAAAAATAAGAAATTAAAGTAAAACGATTTCACAACCAGCCAATAGGAGAGTAACAATAATCAGCACATTGCATATTGTTGTAGTCACAGCAGTTGTTTAGGATATAAGATATAGACATGAAACATTGTCCAGAAAATTATTAGTGCAAAACTTTTGCCTCAATGAATCAAGAGAAGCTAGCTATATGACTATCTCTTTTGTTATGATTGCTCTATTATTTTCAAGTAAACATTTTGCATTGAAAATGAAATCTGAAAATGACCCTGTGAAATATATTTTTCATTCAAATTCTTTTTCTGTAACTGTCTCAACAAATTTTTTTATATACATAGGTTTTTTTCAGTTCGTCACACAACTGCAACAATGCAATGGTTACATATGTGTGACTTATTTAGTTCACTGAGAAGTATATTTTCAATATTCATCCATTTAAGAGTACAAATGTCTAGTTTATCATTCTTTGTAGCTGAATAGTATTCCATTATATAGAAATATCACATCTTTTTGTCCATTCCTAAGTCGAGGGGCATTTAGATTGTTTCCAAGATCTAGCTATTTGAGATTCCTCAAAAAGCTAGGATTGGAGGCCCATTTGACCCAGCTATTCCCCTTTTGGGTGTCTTCCCAAGAGAATTAAAACCATCCTACCACAGCGATATATATGCACCTATGTTTATAGCTGCCCAGTTCATAACAGCTTGTTTTGTTTTCAAGTCTTTTTGTTTGTTTGGTACAAGTATAAGCCACCAAAGCCTGATTGGAATATCTTTTTCATTTTTTCACTTTCAATGTATTATGTCTTTGCATCTAAAATGTGTCTTTTATAGACAGCATATAGTTAGATTATGCTTTTAAAATTTATCTTTAATTTTTAAAATTTTTTATGTAAGAGAGAAAAAGACACAGAAAAGAAAAGCAAAAAGCAAAAGAGACAAAAAAAAAAAAAACAGCAACAATGCCAAAGCAATAGCAGTATAGGTTTTCAAAACAAGATGATAGGAATTTAACAATGGTTGTATAATGTTGCATATTGTTACCTTTAAAAAGATTACTTATATTACCAAATATACACATGTAAAATTGATCTAATTATGTATTAACTATTCTTTTCTAAGAGCTAATATAATTAGTAGTAGTCATCTTAGCTATCTTGTGTGTGTGTGTATATATATATATATATATATATATGCAAATTTATGTCTTTTTTCTTTTCCCTTCTTTCTTTCCTCCTTTCCCCTTTCCAAGTTACTTTTCCTCTTTGAGCAGTTTCTTACCCTTACACAATATTTATTCTAGGTTTTGGATCATATTTGCTCTTTCAGTTTCTTACACTAGGGAGAAAATATGGTATTTACATATGTGAGTTTGATTTATTTCACTTTTGAGTATGGTCTCAAGTCATGTCCATTTACTTATAAAAGCCTCGATGCAATCCTTCTTTATAGATGAGCAGTACTCCATTGTATAAAAATACCACATCTTTTTTATCCATTCCTTGACTGATGGGCAATTGGGTTGTTTCCAAGATATGGCTATTACAAATTGTGCTGCTATAAAGATGGGTGCACATATATCACTGTGGTTTGATGTTTTCAATTCTTCTGGGAAAATGCCTAGAAGCAGAATAGCTGGGTCAAATGGGTTCTCTAATCCTAGCTTCTTGAGGAATCTCCACACTGATTTCTACAGTGGTTGCACCAGCCTACACTCCCACCAACGGTGGAGAAGAGTTCCTTTTTCCTCACAGCCCCTCCAGCATTTGTTATTGGTTCATTTCTTGACCTTAGCCATTCTTTCTGGAGTGCGATAGAATTTCAGTGTTGTTTTAATTTGCATTTCTCAAATGACCAATGATGCTGAACATTTTTTTATATATTTATTTGCCATTTGTATTTCTTCAGCTGAGAAGTGTGCATTCATCTCAGATGCCCATTTTTGGATTGGGTCTTTGGATTTTGGGAGCCTGATTTTTTTAATTCTTTATATGTTCTAGATAGAAGTCCTTTGTCTGAGGGACAGTTTGCTAAGATATTTTCCCAATTTGTGGGTTTTCTTTTCACTCTGATAGAGATTTCTTTTGATATGCAAAAACTTTTTATTAAGATGAGATCTCAGTTGTTGATTCTGGGAAATATTTCCTGTGCAGTTTGATTTTTGTTCATGAACTCTCTGCCTACTCCTATGTCTTCAAGATTTCTACCCACTTTGTCTTCTAGCAGATTTAGTGTTTCTGTTTTAATATTTAGATCTTTGATCCATTTTCACTTTAGTACATGGTGATAGGCATGGGTCTAGTTTTAGTTTACGGCATATAGAAAGCCAGTTTTTCCAGCACCACTTGTTAAAGAAGCTATCTTTCTTCCAATGTACATGTTTGACCCCTTTGTCAAAGATGAAGTGGCTGAGTGTGTTTGTAGTTGTGATTGTATCTTCTAATCTATTCCATTGATCTTCAGGTCTGTTATTATGCCAGTACCATGCTGATTTTATCACAGTAGCACTGTAGTATAATTTCAAGTTGAGGATTGTGATGCCTCCTGCCTTCCCTTTGTTGCCCAGAATTGCTTTTGCTATTTTATGTCTCTTCTGGTTCCAGATGAATTTTAGGAAAGATTTCTCTGTGAGGTATGCAAATGGCATTTTGATTGGAATTGCATTAATCTGTATAACATTTTGGGAGAATGGTCATTTTAACAATGTTTGTTCTTCCTATCCTTGAACAGGGAATGTCTTTCTATTTTCTGAAATCCTCTTCAATTTCTTTCTTCAGAGTAGTGCAATTTTAAATGTATAGATCTTTTACTTCCTTTGTTAGATTAATTCTTAAGTATTTCATTTTTTTGGATGCTATGGTGAAGAGTGTGGTTTCCCTTATTTCTCTCTCAGTGAGTTTGCTGTTTGTGTACAGGAATGCTCTTGATTTTTGAATATTGACTTTGTATACAGCAACATTACTGAATTTGGTTATTACATCTAGAAGTCTTTCAATGGATTTTTGGGGGTCTTCTATGCAAAGTATCATTTCATCTGCAAATAATGATAATTTAACTTCTTCCCTTCCTATCCTTATTCCTTTTATTTCTCTCTCTCTTGTCTAATTGATCTGGCTAATGTTTCCAGAACTGTATTGAATAGGAGTGGTGATAATGGACATCTTCATCTTTTTCCTGATTTTAGGTTGAAAGTTCTCAATTTTTGTCCATTCAGTAAGATGTTGGTTGTTGGTTTATCATATATGGCTTTTTTCAGATTGAGGTAAATACCATCTATTCTGGTTTTCTGTAGGGTTTTTATCATGAATGAGTGTTGAATTTTGTTGAAAGCTTTTTCCACATCTATTGAGATGGTCATGTGATTCTTGTCTTTGGCTCTCTTGATATGGTGTATTACGTTTATTGATTTGCGTACATTGAACCACCCCTGCATTCCTGGGATGAATCCCAGTTGATCATGGTGTATAGTCTTCTTGATGATTTGTTGCATTCTATTTCCCAGTATTTTATTGAGGACTTTTGCACCTATGTTCATTAGGGAGATTGGCCTGTAATTCTCTGTTTTGATTGGGTCTTTCTCTGGTTTTGGTATTAGGGTAATACTTGATTCCAGTAATGAGTTAGGGAGACTTACTTCCATTTCAATTTTCTGGAAGAGTTTGAGGATTGTTGGCATTAAGTCTTCCCTAAATTTCTTGTAGAATTCATCTATGAATCCATCAGAACCTGGGCTTTTCTTTGTTGGTAAGTTTTTAATTACATTTTGATTGCATTGATTTCTTCTCTTTATAATGTCCTCCCTTCTTTGGACTTTGGGCTTGATTGCTCTTCTTTTTCTAGAAGCTTGAGGTGTAGCATTAGGTTGTTTATGTGTGTTCATTCCATTTTCCTGATGTGGGAGTTTAGCTCTATAAATTTCTCTCTGATGACTGCTTTCATTGTGTCCCACAGGTTCCAATAAGTTATTTTTGCATTTTCATTCTATTGTAGATATTGTTTAACTTCTTCTTTAATTTATTCTGTCACCCATTGGTTGTTCAAAAGAGTGTTATTTAATTTCCATTTGTTTATGGGGTTCTTTTTTGTCATTAATTTCCAATTTCACTGTGCTATGGTCAGATAATAAGAATGGGATTATTTTAATTCCTTTGCATTTACTTAAGCATGTTCTGTGGGTTAGTATATTGCCTATTTTAGAGAATGACAGCTGAGAAGAGTGTGTGTGTGTTTTGATGTGGGGTGGAACATTTGGTACACATCTGCTAGGTCCATTTGTTCACAAGGTTGATTGAGTTCTGTAATTTCTTTGCTGATTTTTGTTTGGTTGATTTGTCTATTTGTGACAATGGAGTGTTAAGGTCCCCCGTTATAACCGTATTATTAGTTATTTGATTATTCATGTCTATTAAGAATTGTCTTACATAGTTCGATGCTCCCATGTTTGGTGCATATATATATTTATAAGTGTAATCTCTTCTTGAAGTTTTCCCCTAACCAGTATGTAGTGACCTTCTTTATCTCTTTTGATCATTCTTGGTTTGAAGTTCACATTGTCTGCAAACAGAATAGCTACCCCTGCTTTTTTTCTGGGTTCTTTTCATATGGAGTATCACTTTCCGTCCTTTGACTTTTAGTCTATGAGTTTCCTTTTGAGTTAAATGCATTTCTTGTACAGAGCATCTTGTTGGATTTTGTTTATTAGTCCACTCTGCCAGTTTGTTTCTTTTGTGAGTCGAGACCATTTACATGGATGGTTATAACTGATATGTACTGACTTATCCCTGTTATGTTATCTTTCTGTTGTTGGTTTTCTACTTTTTCTGTTTGTTTGCCCTGCTTAGTGGTTTCATTCTGCTATTGTTCTTGGAATTGTAGATATCTTCGTCTTTTTCTATAGTACCTTTCAGTGCTCTTTGTATTGTTGGTTTGCTGGTCATGAATTTCTTCAGTTGTCCTTTGTCATGGAAGCATTTTATTTCTCCATTAATTTTTAAAGATAGTTTGCAGGGTGCATCAATCTGGGTTGAAAGTTGTTTTGTTCCAGGGCTTGAAATACTTTACTCCAAGCTCTTTTTGATTTGATGGTCTGTGTTTAAAATTCTGCCATTATTCTGATAGGCTTTCCTTCATAGCTGATCTGTTTCTTTTTTCTGACAGCTTTTAATATTCTGTTCTTGTGCTGAATTTCTGATATCCTAATTATTATATGTCTGGGTAAAGATTTATGTTGGTTATGGCTAATTAGGGTTCTACATGCATCACTTTTCTGTATATCAGATTCTTTTCCCATGTTTGGAAAAATTTTTGCTATTATTTTGTAAATAGTCTTTGTATGTCATTTGTGTTGACTCCTGCTTTTTCATTGATATGTATCAGTCTTATAGTGTTTCTCTTTGCATCATCTTGCAGTTGTTGAATTACAGTTTCCTAGTTTCTTGCTATTTTTAAGAGATCTTTTCTTTCATGATCATAAACTTCCATCTTGTCTTCAAGGTCTGAGAGTCTATCTTCAGCTTCATTCAAGCAGTTTTGACAGCTTTCAATGGAATTTTTAATTTCCTGAGTATCCCTTTGAATCAGTTTCATGCATTCTAATTGTCTTATATTGTTCATTCAAAGTTTCTATCATTTTCTTACGTTCCTCTATTTTTTTTATCTAGATCTTCTTTACATACGCTCAACATTTCTTTCATAATGTTTGTCATTTCTTTTTTTTAACCTGGAATATTAATTCTGATTTGATTTCCTGTATAGCTTCACGGAGTTGTTTCTTTACTTAGGTAGCTGTTTTTTTTCAGAAAGTTCAGTTGTGTGATTTCCAGTGTCTTCCATTTCAATGTCTCCTTGTTCTCATTGGGCTGGAGGACTGAGACTACATCTTGCTCTTTCATTGTCATTTTTCTCTGGGACCTGTGTGGCTGGCCATGCACTGTTCCAATGAATTGCACTGGAATGCTATGCTGGACAGAGCTTCAATCCTCTGATATTCATGTGGATAGCTGGGGTACACCCCCAAACTATGGTGCCAGAGTCTTGTGCTGTGATGGGCAGAGCTCAAAATCTTCAAGACCTGGTAGCTAAGCTGGTCACTCCCTGAGGGACAGCTCTGGAGCTGTGGGTTTGGCAGGGCTTGGTACCTCTGTGATCTGTGCAGCTGGCTCTGTGTTTCCACAATGGATTGCACTGGGATGCTGGGCTGGGCAGAGTTCAGAGCCTCCATGTGACTAGCAGGAGTGCACCCCTATAGTATGGTGCTGGGGCCTTGCACCTGGCTGAATGGAGTTCAGAACCTCTGTGTCCCAGGCAGCTAGCCAGGATGCACTTCCAGAGTGTGGCTCCAGGGCCTTGTGTCTGCCTGGGCAGAGTTCAGAACCTCCAGGATACATGGGGCTAGCTGGGATGCACCTCTGACCTCTGGCTCTGGGGCCTTGTGCTGTGATGGGTAGAGCTCGAAATCTCCAGGACCCATCAGCTGGGCAGATAGCTCCCTGATGGACGGCTCTGGTGCTCTGCACTGAGTAGGGCTCGGTACCTCTGTGACCTGTGAGGCTGGCCAGGTGTTTCCCTGATGGATTGCGCTGGGACACTGAGCTGGGCACCGCTTTTAAAATTTATAGTTCAGTGACACAATGCCTGCCTGGCAAGTATGAGGTTGTGAGTTCAGTTCCTGATACCAAAAACAAAAACAAAAAGATATACATAACTTTAAACTGAAGATTATAATCTATTTACATTAAAATAGTAATGAGTGAAAAGGCTTACACTTTCCATTTTGTTATTTGTTTTCTATATATCTTACCTCTTTTTTTCCATCGTTTACTCTATTACTGCCATTTTTGGGATTGATTTATCCTTTTTGTATACAATTTTGGTTCCTTTGTCATTTCCTTTTTTATGTATTCTTTTTAGTTTTTATGTTTGTGGTTATATCAAGATCAACTGCAATCCTTGAGGATTACAATTAATATTTTAACTTTGTCACTATGAAGTTTAAATTAAGATTAAATATTTTTCAATAGGATATAAAACTTCTGATCCTCAAATCTACAGCCTGTACATATTGCTTGGTCACAAATCATATCTATATACATTGTATGACCATTTACATAGACTTTAAGCAATTGTATTTTAAGTAATATATTGGAAAACAGGAATTTTAAGCTGAAAAGTGACATTTCTGGCTTGATATTTAGTTATGCGTGTTGCATTATGTTCCTTTGTGTATCTGGGGAAGTTCTAACTTATCCTTCATTTTGGAAAGATGATTTTTCTAGGCATGAGTTGACACTTTTTTCCCCATTTTGACACTTTGAATACATAGCGCCACTGTCTTTGGCCCTTACGGCTTCTGAGGAGGAGTATATCCTTCATCTTCCTGAGGCTCCATTGTACATAGTGAGTTACTTCTTTCCCACTGCTTTCAAGATTCTGTTTGTCAGGCTGGAGACATAGCTCAGTGGTAGAACATATGCCAAGCATATACAATGCCCTGGAGTACTTCTCCAGTATTGCAATAAATAAATAAAACAGATTTTGTTTATCTTTACACCGTTTCAGTGTAATGTGCCTTGGTGCAGATCTCTTTAAGTTAATCTTACATTTTGTCAAAATTCTTGAATGTGTATATGCACATATTTCATCAAAATTGGGAGTTTTTAAAAACCATTCCTTCTTTCTTTCTTCCTTTATTTGTTTATTGGTACCAGGGATTGAACTCACAACCTCCTGCCTGCCAGGCAGGTGCTTATGCCACTGAGCTAAATCCCTGGTCCTATTTTTTGAAACAGGGTCACACTATGCAGTTCAGGCTGGCCTTGAACTCACTTTGTAGTCCAGGCTGGTCTTGAACTCACAATGATCCTCTTGGCTCAGCCTCCCAAGTGTTGAGAACCATTCCCTCTTTAAACATTCTTTATGTTTCTTTCTGTGTTTCTCTCCTCTAGGACTTCAGACAGTGTTTGATAGAGTTGCTTAAAAACCTGAAGCATGAAAAAGATCCAAGAAGGTAGGGAGGATACTTTTTAGTTGTCAAAGATTGGCCCTATGTGTGGTGCTTTTATGTCTATCCAGCTGTTCTCATGACTGATTCAACCTTCACATCCTATTTGTATGGAGCAAGAAACTCCGCAGAGGTGAAAGCTTAGAGCCTTGTCAGGCCAGTGCTGAGCATGTGTCTAGACTGGGTGTGGGTGGTGCTATGGTTTATACATTGTGTCAACTTGAGAAGTCTAGAAGCTTAAGTAAGGCAGCAGCTCTACATCCTGGGGTGTAGAGCATAAGTAGTTACCTGGCCATTGTGTCAATTTGAGAAGGTCAAAAGTTTAGCTGAGAGACTCAGGAGGGAGCCAGGGTTCTTACTTTGTAAACATCCTCATCCTGTGCAAAGGAAGGCAAGGATGTTTGTGAATGCTACAGCCACCATGGGGGGGGGGTGTCCTGTGTACTATATAAAGGAGGAGAAGAGGCTTGCTCTTGTTCTTTTTACTTTGGCTGCTTTTGTTCGGTTGCTGCCTTGAAGTGCTGTCCCCGTGCCATGCCACCCTGCCTTGGAGCCAGCTGATTGTGGACTGAAACCTCCAAAAACTGTAAGCTAAATAAACCTTTCCTTCCCTAATTTTGGGTGTCAAGTGTTTCGTCTCAGCAACAAGTGAAAAGTAACCAAGACAGGTGGCTTTCTGGACTCCCAAGTTATTTATGTTCATTTGCTTTGAAAGTCTCCCATATCATTGTCTTGTACCTATTCCTTGCTCCAGAATCCTTCATACTTGGCCACTAAATACATTCTGCAAATGCCACTGGGGAGCCCTCCCTAGGCCTGGGAATGGTGCAGGTTGAGTAAGCAAGGGCAATCCCTTGTACTGGTCCTGAAGAACACTGCCAGACTAGTTGAAACATGATCATGATTATTTGAGAATATGGGTTTTTACTATTTCCTTTGTTATTAGCAACCTACACTAGGAATGCAGGCTGCCATCTTCATGCCACTGCTGATCTGGGGATGAAAGGTGGTAGGTGGGAAATCTAAGAGGTCATGGCATTCTTTTACTACAGTGTAATAAATCATTTTTTTTGTTAAGCTTTCTCATGTTTACTATAAGTTTTAGCTAGTTCCCAGAGTTCTACAAAATTGATTCTGACAATTTATACCAGTTTATCTATTTCTTTCATGGACAGAGGAGTGTCTGGGGTCTTCTACTCTGCCATTCTCCTGCAGTGACTCTCTTTGTTGGTTTTTGAGGTATTTTGTAAGGTTTTTTTATTCTTCTTTTATTTTCTGGTGGCTGGTAATTTCTGCTTTCTATTTTTATTCTACTCGTGGTTACTGAAAATCTTCCTTTTCATCAGTTTTATAAAAAGTGAACACCTGTGTTTATAAAGCAAACTCCTGTATAAACACGATTCCTGTTCAAGAAATAGACTATTACCAGTACCCCAAAGCCCACTGTAAGTACTGGGAAATTGCTGCCCTCTAATTCCTTTTTAAAGAAACTGAGACCCTTGCCAGGCTTGGTGGCACATGCCTTTAATCCCAGCACTCGGGAGGCTGAGGTAGGAGGAACGTTGTGAGTTCCAGGCCAGCTTGGGCTACAATGCCAGTGCAAGGCTGGCCTGAGCTACACAGTGCGACCTCGCCCCAAAAAACCAGGGCTGGAAGTTTGGCTCAGTGACTTAAGCGCCTGTCTGACAGGCATGAGGTTGTGAGTTCAATCCCCGGTGCTGGGAAAAAAAAAAAGAAAAGAAACTGAGACCTTGAATTTTGTGAGTAGAACATGTTTGTTTCAGTATAATTTTATAATCGGCATATGCATGTCTATACAATATTGCACAGTTCTGCAGGTTTTGAAGCATTGTATAAATGCAATGGCAGTGTATGTTTTTTATTTTATTGGGTTTTCCTTTTTCACTTAGTGTATTTGTGAGTTTCGCTTGTGTTGGATAACATGACAGCCCAAATATTTAGACCATGTAAAAGTTTAGATCTTTTTTCTTTGCTTTTTTTGTATTGAAGTATTGATGCTTGATGTAGTCTCTATACAAAGTCTTTGGTATATATACACATATATACTCTTTCAGTCTCTGGTTATAGCAAAATCTGTTAATTTCAATGAAGTCAGTCTCATCACTTTTTATTTTGTATTGTGGTTACTGTGCACTATTTTAAAAGCAGTTTTCTATTTTAAGGTCTCGCAAATTTTATCCTTTCTTATAGAGCACCTTAATTATCTTTCTTACATTTAGGTTTATATTCTATTTCAAATTAATGTTTTCTACATGGTTATAGGCAATGCTCAAGGTACTTTTTGTGTATGGATGTTTAATAATTCTGGTATCATTTATTAAAATGATTATACTTTCTCTAATTCATTGTTCTTTCATTTGATCTGGAAAATAATTAACCATACTTATGTAGGTCTATTTATGTACATTTTACTCTGTTTCATTGGTCTATTTACAATGATACTATATTGTCATGATTATTACAGTTTTGTAGTAAGGCTTTTAAATTGAATAGTACAAGACCTAAAATTATTATTTTATCTTTCAAAATTATTTTCACTGTTTTTAATTTGTCAGCTTGTCAATTTGTATAAAATAGTATGTTGGAGTTTTCATTGCATTCCATTGCATCTACAGATTAATATTTATAATAATAAAACTTCAGTTTGCAAATATGGTATAGGTCCCCATTTATCTAAGCATTCTTTGATTATTCCAGACAAAGCCTTATAGATTCTGTTTTTCACATTGTGCACACTTCTTATCAGTTATCCCCTTAATATTTAATATTTCATTTGAGCAATTTTGAATGGTGTTCTAAATTGCAGCATTTAAATTTTTATTCATTTTGAGTAGCTAGCAGCTTATTTATTAATTTTCTAAGATTTTTTCACACAAATTATGATGTCTTGTACTAAAACATGAAGTTTTATTCTTTTTTTTCCCAAGTTTTATTCTTTCCCTGAATCTTTTCTTACTCACTGGATAGTACTTCCTATACATGTTGAAGTCTACTTTCAAATAATATTATACCACTTTTTATGTAATTTAAGAACCTTATGGCAGTATACTTCTATTTCCTTCCCCCAAATTTTGTTACTTTTGTATATTTTACCCCGCATATGTTTTTATCCCCATACTATGTTATTATTTTTGATTTATAAATCTTTTTTCTCTATTTTACTTTTGACTTTATTTGGCAAAGTGGCACTTCATAAGCTGTTCAGTAACTAGGACACGGCTTACATCACATATGAAATTCATATAAATTTTCAGTGGCGAATTAGAATGGGGTGGATTGGGGAGTGGGGAGTACTGAGTTCCAAGTCCCCTATACATTTTTGCAACAGAAAGTATAAATGATACTAGGTCTAATCTGAGTAACATTGTTCTTATGTCAACATCTGCCATATTCTTAAGTTTCAGTATTTAAAAGTGCTTATTTTAAGGTAATAAAGCAGTTGGTTGTGTCTATAATATGGTGTATCAGAAAGGAAGCCCATCCTTAATTTCTCAAAGCAACTAATACACATTCAAATACCAGGAAAATTAAACTGTGAATAGTGGTGCTATCTGATTCCCCAAACAATCTGACAAATTAGTATCAGAACAGAACCAAGTGTCTAAGAAAAAGAACTTTAAGCTCTCAACTTTTGAGAACTCCTTCTTTTAATATTTTAATGTAAAGTGTGGGCCCATTAAAGTAATATGCACAAATTTATCTTCTGCATCTTTCCTTTATCAGTTTGACTCAGAGTCTCTCCGAAGAATTAGAAACTACAAAATGCCAATTTCATGATGAAAATAATAGTATAATAAAGTCCCCCCAAATTGCTATTCTATCAATTTGACAAAGTTTTGAGTCTTGAGATGAGCAATCCATTGTAATTTTATGTACCGATGAAACTGACTTCTTACAGTTTGTCTTTGTCAACAGATCTCATAAGCAGCTTTGTCAATTATAAGACAAATTAGTTATGCTTTTAAGAGATTAAAGAATAAAAGTGTTTTATATTTACCTATATATTTAACATTTCCTGTGCTCTTCATTATTTTACCTAGGTCCCAATTACCATCCTGTGTTTCCCTTTTGCCTGAAGGACTTCATTCAGCATTTACTGTAATGCTGGTATGCTACTGATGATCTCTATTTGCTGTTGTTTGGGGGGTAAAATTTTTTTCATGCTTGCTTTTACAAGATATTTTGTGCAGGTATAAAATTTTAGGTTAACAGTTGTTTTGTGCGTTGAATACTTTAAAATGTGTCTCCATTATATTTTGGCTTCCATTGTTTGTTATGAGAAATTCAATTTCATCTTTATCCCTGTTCTCCTGTATCTTTCATGTCTCCCCTCTATTCTGGTTGCTTCCGAAGTTTTTCTCTTTATTACTGCTTTCGACAGTAAGGTTAGGATTAATCGCTAGAGTTTGGATCCAGAATATCCTCCAATCGCTTAGGTGTTAAAAGCTCGGTCCTCAGCTTGGTGCTTGCTATAGGGAGGTGTTGAAAGCTTTGGGCAATGAAGCCTATTAAGAGGAAGCTGGGTCCCTGGGTGGACGACCTTGAAGAGGTTGTTAGGATCCTGGCCCCATGCTACCTCACTGTTTGCTTCCTGACTGCTACAGTAATGGACAATTGAGTAAAGTATCAATAGTGCGCTGTTCATGTTTCTTCTGCTCATGATTCGTTTAACTTGTTTATAGTTTTCCACAAATTTGTAGAAGTTGGCCATTATTTTCCAAATGAACTCGCCTTGTGGCTTCCAGGTTTACAAATAGTAAGACCCTTGATGCTGTCCGTCAGCATACTGACGCTCTTTGTTTTTTTAAGTGTTTATTTTGATATCTCCCTTGTTTCTTTTTTTTAAAATCTTCCCTTTTCCCTACCCCTCCCTACTCCTTCTGCAGTTCCCTTCTTTTTGCACTTCTTGATATTATTTGTCTTAGTTCATGTTATGGCATACACTGTTTACAGTAATTTGGGTTTTTAGGTTCCTGTATGTGGCACATCTTTATTCCTCTCATCTCCCCTTACCCTCCTCCTCAGCTTGTTCCCTTGAACCACTTCCCTATTGCAAGAGATCTGTCCCCTTGTTCCTTTCTATTCATCCTTTGTCATTCTGTTTGTACTTTGCCTCACTCAAATGAGGGCTACCATATGGTATTTAAGCGTGGGTGTCCAGTTTATTTCACTCAACACTGTACTTTCCAGGTGCATCCTCTTTCCTATGAATGTCTTGAATGTGTCATTCTCTATCAAGAAAAAAGGCCAAGCAATAGGAAATCAATCAGTAACAATGCTGGCATGGCTGCAGTGAAAAAAGACACTTGCTACCTTGCTGGTGTGGATGTAAACTAATACAACTATTGGGGAAGTGAGTATGGAGATTTCTCAAAGTACTGAAATTAGAAATTCCATACAACCCAGCTATTCCTCTGCTAGGTATCTTCCCCAGAGAGTTTAAGCCACCACACTACAGCAATACATGCATACAGATGTTTATAGCAACATAATTCATTTTGTAATAGTTAAGTCCTGGAAGCAGCCTGTATATTCATCGACAGATGACTGGATAAAGAAAATGTGGTATCAATATACAATCGAACAATGCTCTATTTTAAAAAGGCTTCATTGGTTCTGTTTTGTTTTGTTAAGGCAAAAAGTTTAGCAATGTTTTTCCTGAAATGTCTATTACTAATTTAATTCAATGAATTTTCCTCTCAGGTATACTTTTCTCTAGAATTTAAATTTGGACCTTTTTATATAGTCTATTTCTTTCTTTGTCACCTTCATGCTTTTCATGGCACGGACTTATTACAAGTGTCCTATCACCCATGTCTACTAATTCTCATATGTGTGCTGCTTATGCTTTTTTTCCTATTGATTGATTATTCTCATTATGGGCCAAGTTTCCCATATCTTTACATGCATGATAATTTTTTACTGGCTACCAGGCATTTTGCTGTACATTGTTGTGTACTGGAGGTTTTTTTTTTTTGTATTCCTTTGCACTTTTTCACACTTTTTTCTGGGTCAAAGCTAAGTTACTTAGAAAAATTTTGATCAGTCAAACTTTGGTTTTAAATTTTGTTAGGCAGATTCAGAGTGGCCTTTACAGCTATTTTTTCTCACTATTAACTAGGTGGTATCCTGTGGAGGACAGCTTTTGATGGATTGATTCCAAGGTGCTTTACTTTTCATGCTATTATAAATAGTATTTTTATTCTAATTCTGATTGGTCATGGCTGACATAAAATGCAAGAAACACACTGCATTTATTAATTGCAATAATTTATAGATCTTCTTGGGTTCTCTATATGCACATTATGCTATCTGAAAATGAACATTTTACTTCTTCCTTTCCAATTATACTTTTTTCCCTTATTTTTTGCATTAGCTGGTACTTTCAGTGTAATCTTAATTATTGGCTCGCTCCTGATTTGAAAGGGAAACCATTGAGATTACATTACTAAGTATAGAGTCTGCTGCATATTTATTTCTAACTGCTCCCCATCAAATTAAGGAAGTTCCTGGTTTAAAAAATGTTTTTCTATCATTGGAATATTTGTCTTCAATTATCGAAGTGCTTATTATTAAAAGTTTTCATGTTTTATTTTTAAAAATGTTATTAGTACATGTTTGTAATTCGTACAATTTACAATCATTTTGGGGAGTGGGTACATGTACATACCACAGCTTGTTTGTTTTTTTTAAATCTCCTTCCTCTTCTCTCCTACTCTAATTCCCCTATCCTGATTTTCATTTGTGTTGATATTATTAATCTTAGCTCATGCTATGGCATATAATGTTTACATTAATTGAGTTCGTTACATGGCACATCTTTATTCTACTTATTTCTCCTTCCCCTCCTCCTCACTCCTCACGATGAGATAAATTGCATTAATTCAAAAATTTAAGCCACACTTACATTTCTAAAATTAACCCAGCTTATTCAATGTGTTTCCTTTTTTTATATTTCTTTATTCAGTTTTGCTAGTCTTTTGTTTAGTATTTTTACACCTATCATTACGAATAAAAAACACTTGTGATTCTCTACTACATTTTTGTCAGGTTTTGTTATCTAAATTAGTTGTTCATATAATATGGTTTGTTTGTTTGTTTTTCTTTTTTGAAACAGGGTCTCACTTTGCAGTTCAGGCTGGCCTTGTATTCACTATGTACCCCAGGCCGGACTCAAGGTCTCAGCAATCCTCCTGCCTCAGCCTCCCAAGTGCTGGGATTACAGGCATATGGCACCACACCCGGCCTAGTTGCTCATATAATATGATTTAAAGTATTCTTTCATTTTTTACTTGTAAGAAGATGCTGCTTATTGTTGGAGTTGCTTTTTTCTTTAAATGTTTGGTTGAATTAAAAAAGACAACTTAGCTTGGAGCTTTATTTGTGGGAAGGTATTTAATTAGAGAGTATTTTTAAGTCATTATAGGACATAAAATAATCTAATTTATCTACTGCTTTTGTCTTGATTGTTATATTAATTTTTCTTTCCTAGAGATTTCTGGGAGAATATCCTCTTTAGGTCATATAAGTCAGTAATTTATTTTTTACCCAGCTATTCTGTCAATTTTCCTTTATCTTGAATTTAAAAACTCCAACAAAAAGTTTTTAATTTCCTAGAGATCAGATTGAAACATTTTCATAATGTATTCTTCTTTTATTGTGTCAATGTTCTGTTGGTTTTCTCTGATGTTATTAAGTGAAGTTATTTTAGTTCTTTATATATCATAGATATTAAGTCATTTTTACAAACTTTTTCTTTGTCTTGGGGAAAATCATTGGGTTTGTTCATCTCATCTCTTTCATTACCACTCCTTTCTTCAGATATTTGGTGATTTGTGGTTCCCAAGTCACATTCCTCAAAGAAAGTCTTGGTTCACTATTATTATCTAATGTGTTTTCTTAGCACTCATAAGAATACATTGTCTCAGTAATTTCTTTACTAAATGGAAGACTGAGTAATTTGTTCAATAGCACTTTGAGGTGAAACAGCCAAGCAAGCTAGAGGTTGGCGTTATTGTCTTCATCTTAGGATTGAACACTTCAATGTATTTAACCTCCATGCAGGGTTATGTTCTCCCTATTTTCCCTCATTTGTCTTATATTTATTTATTTTTATTACTTAATTGACAAATAAAAATTGCATAATCTCATGGTGTATAGTACAATGTTTTGAAATATGAATGCATTTCAGTATGGCTAAATCAGAGTAACATATGTATTAACTTACATTTTTATCTTTTGTTGATAAGAACACTTGAATCTACTGCTTGGTGCACTTTTCCTGCATGCAATATACATTTTATTCACTGTAGTCACCACGTTGTCCAATGATTCTGTTGCATTGATTTCTTTCAGCTGAGATTTTGCACCCTTTGATGAACATCTCTGCATTTTTTATTGAGAACTACAGATGTCACTCTAGTCTCAGTGCCCATAATACATGACCATTATGGAACAAACTCCATGTTTTATAAATGACCAATGTTCACGTCAAAATAGTTGATCTGGGTACTCTTCATATACAACTTGACACTGAGATTGGAGTTGTAGATAATTATTTCACCTATACTCCAGTACTTTATCATCATGATGATTTCTCCTTGTCCTGGTTATGCTTCCAGGTTTCCATGCAGTTTCAAGTTTCTTACTTTGTAGCGTTATGTAAGACACATTTGTTTCTTCTACAATTTTTTCTCTATCCCCTTTTATGTTTTACATTGTATAATCTGTGTTCTCATTTCACAATCAATATTATGACTGTTTTTCATTGTCTAGAAATTATTCAGTGTTGTTGGTCTTATGATGGCTTCCTTTTCTATGTTTTGGCCTATAATGTATTTTTTTATTATTTCAGTAAGAATTTAGGCATTATGGAGGTAAATGATTGAGTTTATGTAACAGTCTCCAAATAGAATTCTGCATTATCTTCCTAATAATGATCTTCTTTGTTTCTCTTCTCTTGTGGACCTGTAGATAAATTAATGTCAAATATAGGCTTGACCAGGGGTTAAGTCAGATTCTGCCAATTACACTGCATCAGAGCAAGATGAACCTTTACAATTCATTTACTCTTCTGCTGTCATTATCCATGCGTGGAATGAAGTGGGTTAAATGAATTGTTCCAGCTTACACCGCTAGTTAGAGAGAAAACCAAGAGTACATCTTTGTTAACTTGTGCCTTGGACTATGACAGTGTGCTTCTCAGCATAAAACAATGAAGATAAACAGAACACCTTTCAAATCTTCCAATCATGTGCCCCATCTGCCCCCTTATCACTGTATCAGTTAGATTTGTTTACCTAGCGAACTGGACTATGTGATACTCGCAAACATTTCTTTTTCATTTGTATTTCATGGTTCTTGTGAAAACCTGGGAGCTGTAATATAGATTAAGGGCATTTTTATGATAGTCTGTTTAGAATGACAGCAAACTTCTTTCACAAGCAACTTTGTGGCAAGGAGTAGGAATAAATCACATTACCTCATTTTGACATGATGGAAAGTGGGAAACGGTCATTTTTAGAACTGGAATCAATATTCTTCTCATAAAGGGTCGGGAACAAGCTAGCAGTCAGACAACTGAAATGGACTCAGGAACTTCTCACTGTGTATATAAGGAATTCCTCAGTGAAACCTCGATGTCCTGTCTGTGAGCAGACATTACTGGGTCAAGGCTTCAGAGCAGACCCCAGTAGACCACTGATGAGATTGCTTCTCTCCGGTAACAAGACTATGCCTATGATAACCTGGGAACTGAGTGAGCCAATAGTGAGAGAAATGCTATGAAGAAATTTCATTTTCAGAGCTCTATATTATATTAGGTATAATTCTTTGGGTATGAAGAGGTGCTACAAGATATTCATGCAATTTTGAGAGACCAGAGACTTTGACAGACTGAGGAAAATTTGGTTCTCATTTGTTGATGCTATTTTCTTTTAAATCAGATTTCTTTCTACTGTGCCTGAATATCCAGTGATGATTTTTTTAGCATTCCAATCAGTGCTTCAGCCAAACAAAAGGGAATAAATCTCCTAGAGTGCAAGTCATGCCTTTCATCTTTTAAATGAGTTGTTCTTACATTTGTGTCATTTCCCCTGCTAGAATGTGCTCACAAATGGGGTCAATACATCATGGTCAATACATCAAGATAAGTTGTCTTTATCTTGGTGTTTCTTTTTTTTGCCCTCTCTTCGTGACTTCTAAGCCCTTGGCTTTGCAGAGAACTTAGTTCAGGAAGATCTTTTTGACTTACTCAGTGTACATCTCAAGTTTTATTTTGTGAGCCATACTGCTGGAGACATGGTTACATGATCACAGTGCTGCCTTCTAAACATTTTCTTAAATGCTTACTGATTTATTAAGCACTTTCCTTGTTCTGTCAAAACTCAGTTCAGGCCATCCACTCCTGTCCTATAAAATTATGGATAAAACCTTAGATATTAGATGAGGTACAGCTAGATATCAGTGACCTTTTCTGAACACTGCAGATGAGCCAACTTTCACAAACTTTGTGTTTTAATTAGTAATGGTTGCTGTAAAAGTGAAATAGAAGAGACAGTTTAATTTTTATTGAATAGGTTTATCTATTCCTGCAAATGAGAAAAGAACTTTTGAAGGTCTTTACCCAAATTCCCTTTCCATTCATTTTCCTGCACACAGAAAACTGATGCACACTGTCACCTCTGTTTAAGCTTCCAGTACCTCCTCCATCATTCTAGGATTACTGAGGAAAAACAATAAGAAGGCAACTTGTTCATGGTCTTGCCGCATCATCTATCTACCTTTCATTATCTCTATGTGCATACCTTCTTTGCTTATTTCCCTGAACTGTGTGTGCTTTCAACTTACACTAAGTTGCCCTACTGCCACTTTGGATCCCACTCAAGAGCAGAACTCCAGCAATCACCTCGCTCTCCTGCTTCACCAACCTTTGCTTTTCTAATGAACCATTTTCACCTGTCAAAACATACTATAATACCTTCTGTATTATAAATACTCAAAACAATTTCTTTGGTCTCCTATCCCCTTTCAGCTTCCTTAAGTGTATTTCTGTTTCACTACACAGCAAAATTTCTCAGAAGACGTTTCTGTATTTGCTCTTGCTCTTTGTCCTTCCCATTCTTTCATGAATTCATTGCAGTCAGGTGTTCCATTTAATTACTCCACTGAAACTTTTCTTGCTGAGTTTGCCACAAATGTTCATTTTATCAAGTCCAATAGTCGAACATGCCTCATCGTACATAATTTTCAGAAGCACATGAAACTGCTTGTTATCCTTTCCTTCTGGAAACTTTCCTTCCTCTTGGTTTCTGTTATCCCATTTTCTCTTAATTATCCTTCTTCCTTCTAATTTATGCCTATTCTAATGTCACGTTGGCAGAGTCATTCTATGGCTATTTCATACCACCAAGTATTTCGTGGTGGTTAATCTTAGTGTCAACTTGATTGGCTTGCAAGACACCTGGAAGAACAATAAAGCACACTGCTGAGTGAGGCTGGGTGGGTCCCAGGCATGACCTTGAGTATTATATTTGGTTTCAGCCCCTTTCCTCTTGCATGCTAGTCCCTTGTGTTCTCCTTCTCAAGGGCCATGAACTGAGTAGTTTCACTCTGCCACGCCCTTTTCCACGATATTTGTATCTTGCAGATTCATGACCATGGGCTGAAACCTCTCAAACTGTGAGCAAAAATAAACCTCTCATCCTTTATATTATGAGTGTCAGGTATTTTCTGTCAGCGACAGGAAAGCTGACCAATAAGTCTGTGTTTATTGTTAGTCTTTCTCCTGTAGTAATGTAAGTTCCTTGAGGATAAAATACTTTGTCTGAGGTTTCATTACTGCTCATAACAATAGTTTCTGGAACTCAGTACAAACTAAAATTTTTACTTAATGAATGTCACAAGCTCTCAATTTTCTCATTGTTTTGCCATGTCTAAATGCCAAATCTATATCTGTATCTATCTATATGTATGAAGCCTCTACACCCTTCATGCATTTTACCAAATTACCTGTGAGTGTACCTTTATGCATCACCCAGTTTGGAGTAGATGTTGTAAAGCAACAAAGTAAAAGTCCCAATCAAAAAAAAATGAGCAAGTGAAATGAACAGACACTTCACAGAAGAGGAAATACAAATAGTGAATAAAAACATGATGAAATGCTCAACATTGCTGGTCATTAGAGAAATGCCAATTAAAACAGCACTGAGATTCCATCTTACTGCAGGAATAATGGTCATTATAAAGATATGAAATAATAACAAACGCTATCAAGGATGTAGGGGGAAAAAGAATGCTACTTCTGTAACTTTTGTGAGAATGTAAACTAGTACAACTACTATGGAGACCAGTAAAGAGATTTCTCAAAACAAAAACTAAGAATTCCAATTGATCCAGATGTTCCCCTTCTAGATATCTTTCCACAAGAGTTAAATGCATCATATTACAGTGCACATGTATACCTATATTAATAACACCACAACACATAATGGCTAAAATCTTGAAAGTGGCCTGTAGGTCCATCAACAGATGAATGGATAAAGAAAACGTTGTGCTTATACAAAACAGACTACTGCTGTGCCATAAAGAAAGATAAATTTGAGAGTATTTGTAGGAAAATGGATGAACCTTGAGACCATAATGTTAAGTAAAATATATCAGACACACGAACTTAAATATCACATGATTGCTCTTATATGAGAAACCCAAATATAAATAAAGAGCAAAATAAAAGACAGATAATAAGAAGTAGGGAGATAGATCTCTCTCATATGGGAAGGGGGTCAAGTGATGGAGTGGGGGGAAGAAGAGGAGGGAAAGGGGAAGAAAAAGGAATTAAGATGTGCTATGTATGTGTAGCAAATCCACACCAGGAATGTAAATATGTACTGCAAATATGGACTAATTTAAAAGTCAAAGAAAAAGCAGTGCTACTCAGCTCTTATTTTGTGTCCGTAATTTCCAACAAAAATAAGGGTCATGAAACTGAAAGAATGGTTTTATATATAACCAGGAGATGAACTCTCTTCCGCGGGATCATTTAGTATCGGGTGTGTGGGTTCTTTGTTAACCAAAGAGGAGTGGAGCATGACGCTAGAATTTAGTGAGAAAGATCCAGATGTGCTAAAAATTTTACACTTTAAATGCCAGTAGTGCTTCATTGTGGAACAGTAGAAGTTTTGTAGAAAGTGGGCAACACACAAACAAATTCAGTTCACAACACACACGTGAATTGCATCCCAGAATGCAGTAAGAATTTTGTGATATTATTTTTGAGTCATTGTCAATATCTTTGACATAATTGTTACAAGCAGTCAATGGAAGAGGAGCCAGTTTAATTAGTAGTCAACAAGAAAATTGAGTCTTAATGTATTGTAGTCACATGACACCCATTTGTTGTGTTTTTAAAATTTTATTGGTACATTTACATATACATAATGATCACATTCATCATAGGGAACTTGTACCTGTGCATGATATATCTTGCTTCTTCATTTTTCCCATTGCCCTCCTCTCCCTTCGCCCTCTCTTCCCCTACTTATTTACAAATGCTTTGTTTCTATTTTTCCCTTTTTTCTCTTTTTTATTGTCCCTTCTTTCTCCCTCCCCTCCCTTGTTCCTCTTCTCACTTGAATATTTTCTTCCCATTTCCCAATAGCTATTATACTTTTTGGTCCTTATTTACACTTTTGGTTTCTGACACCAGAGAGACAATGCAATATCTACATTTGTCTGATTTGTCTCACTTAAGACTATGTTCTCAAGGGGCATCCATTTAGTTAGAGAGGTCTTAAGTTTATCCTTCTTTATGGATGAGTAGTACTCCATTGTATAAAAAAATCCACCCTTTCTTCTTTTTTTGGTGGCACCTGGGATCAAACTCACAACCTCGTGCTTGCCAGGCAGGAGCTTAAGCTACTGAGCCAAACTCACAGCCCTAGTTTTTTGAGGCAGGGTCGCACTTTGTAGCTCAGGCCGGCCATGCACTCACGTTGTAGTGCAAGCCAGCCTCGAACTCACAAGGCTCCTGCTACTTCAGCCTCCCAAGTGTTGAGATTAAAG
>RJWM01003508.1:0-112720 GCA_004363535.1 Dasyprocta punctata | reverse complement strand
GAATTGAAAATTCCTGGAATACGGTAATCTCTAAGGACAGTAACGAGCTAATTTTCAAACTCTCTCTTTTTCTTTTAATACCAGTAAGACCTGGACTATATCTAGAACATGAGATGTCACACCTTACCATTCCAATGACTGTCTTGTTTCACAATACTATTTTTTGCATAAATTGTTTTATATAAGATCACATTTTAATCTTTTAAAGCAAACAATTAGTATTTCTCTTTTTTCTAATTTTATTTTAAAGAGATGAAAACCAAACCAAATAAAACAGAATAAAGCCAATCAAACAAAACAGTGAGAGTGATATGGGACTTCAAAACAGGATAATAAGAAATCAGAAATGGTTACCATAATGCCTCTTGTTATCTTTAAATTTGCAGCCCATGCCATCAGACATAATTAAATCAAACAAACATTGAAGACAAGAAAACAATAAAATAGAACAAAACAAAATAGTAAGAACAACATTGAATTTCAAAAACAAGACAGGAGGAGATCCCCCATAGTTGCTATATTGCATATTGTTATCCTCCAAATAGATGCTCAGACTACCTGCTTTACACCTGCAAAGTCAATCAAACAGTACAAGTATTAAATTGTTTTTGTAACTCAGTTGCTATCAACTCAGCCTGTGTTCCTCTGAATCATCAGGTTGCTTACGGGAGTGGGGGTGTCTTGTCTCTCAGCCTACATGCTGACTGGCTCATGGGAAGGGTGAATTGGCTTCTTGTTTCTCCTCCCGCACCCTGCATGGCCACTGCTGGCTTGCAGGAAGGGCAAATTGGCTTCTTGTTTGTTCTCTCAGGCCCCGCATGACTGCCTCTGGCTCATGGGAATGGAAAATGGGCTTCTTGTTTCTCCTCCTGGGCCCCACAGGGCTGCTGCTGGATCATGGGAACAGTTAACACTTCTAAACGCAACAATCAATGTGAGATGACAGCTTGAATCGGATGCCTCCAAGTACCCTTCTCCCTGACACTGTAAGAGAGTCTTTCTCTTAAAGGTTGCTGGGAACAGAGGAACTCTGCTGCATTTTTGGTGGGAATGTAAACTAATGCCACCTATATGGAAATTAGCATGGAGATTCTTCGAAACACTAAAAATAGAAATTCCATTTGACCCAGCTATGATTTTCCTGGGTATCTTCCTCAAAGAGTATTACAGTGATTCATCCATACCCATGTTTATAGTAGCATAACTTATAGTGGCTAAGTCTTGAAAGCAGCATTTAACAGTTGAATGATAAAAAAAATGTGGTATGTATACACAATGGAGTACTACTCAGCCATAAAGAAAGATAAATTTGAGTTATTTGGGAGAAAATGGATTCAACTTCAGATCATAATACTAAGCAAAATAAATTGAATACCAAAGATTAAACATCACATGGTTTCTTCTATATTGATAGGGAACATGGAGGTAGACTTTGAAAATTGGAAAGGTATCTTGCGATACAAAAAGACAGGAGAAGGGAAAAGGAATTAAAATTATTAAGATATGATAAGTGTGTATATGTGAAATGAGGGTAATTATTATGTATTGCAAACATACACTGCTTTATGAAGAAAAAGAGCAGCTATGTCTGGGGTACTGGTGGGGCAGATAGGAAATAAGAGGGAGGAACACAGTTCAAGGAGCTGGCTAATGAAGATCAGTGTGCCTTCCCTTCATCATTTGCTAGCCCAAGCTGCTTTCTTGGAAACTTTCTTTTCTGATTTAGAAGCATTTTACAGTAAACTGATTTTAAGCCTATTTCATACATTTTTCTTTTGTAGCAGAAGTGTTCAGATTACCTGTCCTTTGAGCAGAGCTTGTGTACACCATAAAATCTTTCCACAGAAGTGGATGAAATCTTATATGTTGCAGCTGATTTTTAGTAAATGAGCTGAATCTTGCAGCCAAGCCTCAATACAAACAAAAACAATTTCTGGTCAAGTATTTTTCTGGTTTGTTCAACTACATTACAGGACAAGGGCTTTTAAAAAAAAAAAAGTTAAAACCCACAGAGAAGAAAAGTGCAAGCCCTGGGAAAACAATTTCTAGCCACATTAGCTCAGATCACTAGGGTAGAAAAGAAGGAGGGCTCTCATTCTGCAGACCATCGTCAATTCCGGACTCTCATCCTTTGCTCTCCTGCTATTTTAATTTAACCACTTCAAAATGGGAGAAAAATAGGTTAATAGTTTCCATGAGTTTAGACTGTGACCAGAGGCATGCTAGGCAATTTCAGAGCCTCAGGCGACCGCAGCTCTGAGGCGAGGATGATGATGGATTTACCAATTCATCTTGGGATGGATTCCAGAATTGAAAGACTTGCGCCAGTGCTGTGGTGCCAGTGTGGAATTAAACAGTATTCCTTCATTCATTCTTTCTGCACATATTCATTCCCAACTTATTTGTATTCCAGGGACTACAATGGGTATAGTATGGGACAGAAAAATATAATTTTAGGACATAGTCCATATCCTTAATGAAATGACAACTCAGGGATGCATAATTTTAATGAAGGATGCATAGGAAATACTGCAAGAACAGTAAGCAAGGTTCTCAGGAGGGAGAGAGAGAGGAGCAGCCAGTTTCAAGTGGGGTAGCTTGACAGATCAAAATGGTAAATTGTGACTTGTATCAGCATTGACCAGTGTGCAAAAGTGCACAGTTTTCTCATAGGTTTGAACAAGAGGGAATAGCCTGAGATGTTGTAAGAAGCTAAGCCTAGAAAGGGAGGTTGAATATCATGGGCAGAATTAGCTCTTTTTATTTCACAGAACCATTCCATTTTTGTTAGTAGGAAAACACTTCGTTGTTTTGGAAAGGAAATTGGGAGTCATTTCGAGACTGCATGCAAATAAGGAATCAAAGGCAGACGATGTTGTCATAGGTCGTTGTGGAGGAGACTGGCTTCTTCTGCATAGGCACATCTGACCTCACAGAATTTTAAAGATTCTCATAGTAAGAGGGCAGTTACTCCCTAATTTCCACAGCCCAGCCAGTCCTGCATCTTCCTAATGAGATCCACATCCTAGGTTTATTCCAGATTCCAGTGAGTCCACTCAGACAGCTCAGTTAGATTATAGCATATTGCATGTGATATGTGATTATTTAATGAAAGCGAAGGATTCTAGGGAAGACTGGAGAGAAGTGTGGATCTTTCTGAACTGAATAATACCTCTCATGAGAATGGTACCAGTATGTGTTCTTAAAGCCAAATAAATTGAATTTTTAATTTGATTTTCAAAGCCTGATCACCCACTGTAGTTAACATTTCTTCCAAAGTATTCATGCACCCAAAACGTAAAGATGGTGTTTGATTCCAAGTATTAAATGATCAAAGCCACATTGGTTGCACTGAGCTCTGATTCGAGTTCTTGAGCCAGCGTGCATTGTCTGGGTCACCAGACCATTCTTTAAAAATGTAGGGGCCTTGTGACCATCCCTTAGATCTTAGATGATGAAGCAAGTTTTCAAAGTAATAGTAAAGCATTCTCCAAGCACAGAACCTAACTCAGATAGTTCTGTGATCAAATGACAGCCATGGACCATGTCTGGCCTATTATCTGTTTCTGTAAATAAATTTTTACTGGAAAAAAAAAATCATGCTCCTTTGTTTACATGTTCTGGCAATGCCAGCCTTTGCAGTACAAGGACAAAACTGAGGTGTTCCGACAAAACCAGAACTATTTACAGAAAAGTTGCTGTTACTCTTGAGATGGTGGAAAGGAGCCAGGGTAGCAGTCGGAAAGCACATGTTCTAAGTCCTAGGTTTGCTGTCTAACACCTGGATGACCTCAGTAAAGGCCCTTAATTCGTCTACTTGCATTTCCTCCTTCTGCAATAACGATACACAACTCTGCCTTCCTCAGAGTGCTGTGAACGACTGCGTGAATCCGTATTTGTAAAAATACTCATGCTACGTAGAGATGGGTCCCAGCCTAACACCACTGTGTCCTTTCCCTCCTCAGAATACTCTGGAGCAGTGCAACGTGTGTTCCAAACCCATCATGGAGCGGATTCTCCGCGCCACCGGGAAGGCCTATCATCCTCACTGCTTCACCTGCGTGATGTGCCACCGCAGCCTGGACGGCATCCCGTTCACCGTGGACGCCGGCGGGCTCATTCACTGCATCGAGGACTTCCACAAGTAGGCAGATCCTCCCCTTCCTCCAGCCTGCCAGGCCTCTGAGCATCTGTTCTTCCTACCTGGCGTCTGGGCTGCTCATTCCTCTCTCTCAGAGCTGCAGGCGCTCAGGATAGAGTGACCTTTAAAGAGCACATTCACACCGGCACACAGACAGACCCCATCCGGTGCAGGAATTAACATCAGTTAACCCACGCGGTCATCCAGCGGAGCCCGTGTCAGAGCTTCTTCGAGGCTCATCCGTGGCATCTTTGTGGGAGTCTTAATTGTTAAAAAAGCTAACTCAGCCACAAAGTATGTGCAGTAGCCTGAGGGAGGATCCTGGCCTAACCGTGTGTGTATTGCATTTGGCGTATTGCTCAACTTCTCTGAGCTGAGCACTTCAGTTTCGTCATTTTTTCCAGACTTTGCCCTAAAACTCTCCCAGGTGTGACAACATCGACATCACTGCCACTCTGCAGACAGGAGGCCACGGAGGACAGACACAGAGAACCGCTCCATCCCTCTCACGGAAGCAAGTGTCTCACATACGCAGAGCTGCTCTGTGCAGTTGTCAGCTCACTCACAGCCTCCCTAGCCTCTCCCTTCACCCAGGCCTTCTCTTCCTGAGCTGATTTCCAAGTGAAATTGATGAATGCAGTGTTGCATGGTTTTTAGGGGAGGATTAGAAAGTAAAACCTCATGATCAAGGCCTCTAAAATGCATCGAAAAATGCCTACCTCCCCCTTTTTTTTTTTTTTTCTCATTCTTAGGTCTCTCTTTCCTCCATGAAAGCTGAGGTTTTTTAGAAAATTACACCATTTTGCATTTTGCTTGTTTTTATTTGGCCACCATGTTAGATGGTTTCCTGATCACACGTTGTGTATATTTACGGGCTTTATAACAGCTGTAGGTGCAACTTGCTAGTGGTTTGCTGGCTTCTGTTTGCTGGTCATTGGCTTTGAGGACTCTTTGGGGGGCTGTCCGTGAGATGAAGCTCGTATTGCTCACCGCTCTGGGTATCCGTTCTACAGCCTGTCAGCATGCAGTCTTGTGGGTTCATTTTCACCACCGTTGATTGTCAGCCACCAGGAGGTACTTTCCACAAGCAGTTTGGAGACCTGAGACTCATATTTAAAAAATGAATTTCCTGACCACTTTCCAAGTAGCAGAGAAAGTGAAAACCTCACCAAAAGATGTGAGGCTGAATGAATTAAAAAAAAAAAAACCCAGAGGCAGAAATTCTCAACCTGAATTAGACAAGGAAGGGCTCAGTTTTAAATGGTAGTCACAGCATAAATTGTACTTCACATTATTGATATTTATAGCTTGTAATTGCACAGGGAAAAAAAAAACTCTGCATCTATTTAAAGGAAGTGAAAAGATACACCAATTGGGAGTGTATTTCTGTCATTGTTTCTCTCCTTTCTTAGACTTACCCTAATCCAAGAAAGACTGAGAGATATAATCAGAGAACACATGTTTCTGTTGCTGGAAAAGACTGATACATTACACCCCTCAATTAAAACAGGAAATCAATTCTGACAAATGTAAGTTTATATCCCTGCCATTTATCTTTCATTTCTAGTGGTGGGGACCGTAATTAAAGACTTGAGACTCGTGACATAAGTGTGTGGGTCTGAAAGCGCCAAAAACGCAAGCTTGAGCAACTAAAAAGGAAAAAAAAAATAAAAAATCTCCAGACTCAGCTATTGCCCCTCCCCCATCCAGTTCTTTGCCTATTCAAACAGAAATTATTTCTTTAAAAGTAATACTGTCTGCATAACTGGCAGGTCTGCAGAGGGAGAGACTGTGATGTTTTCCTCACTCATGAAAAGAATGTAGAAAAAAGTTATTTTTGGTACTCTTATTTCTGAACCTTGAAAGACAAAGCCACTCAAAATCCAGAACCAGGTAGGGAATACAAGGCCAAACGGAGAGTTAGACAAAGTTACCTAAACCCCTTTCCCAAACAGTTTTTTGAGAGTCTTATTTCTGGACCTTCTGGATAGGTCTGCTTTTATGGGCTTCATTTTTATTTATTTGTTTATAACTTTATGCGGTTGTTGTTTTGTGGTGCGTTGGGGAAGGGTAACTGGGGATTAAACCCGGGGCCTTCACACTGAGCTAAAGTCCCACCCCTTTATACTTTATTTTGAGACAGAGGCTCACTAAGTTACTCAGACTGGTTTCAAACTTGTGGTTCTCCTGCCTTAGCCTCCCAAAGTGCTGGGATTACAGGTGGGCACCATCCCTCCCAGCTTTTGTCAGCTTTTAGAATTGTATTTTGGTACAGTACAACTCATGTTTCCTGAGAACCTGCTGCATGCCAATAATTGTGCCAGGTACTGAAGGAAAGAGTTGTGAGGAACAAAATTGCCTAGACAGGCACAAAAAGGTGAAGGGTCTGTGCAGACTCGGGAGTGGTGTAAGGCTTAAGAGCGTCTCCCCCATCCCCCGAGGCAAGCAGCAGGTAGGAACCTGTGCTGTGGAGTCAAAAGAGACCCTGTAGCTCAGAGGTCAGGGCAGGCTTTGTGGAGGCAGAATTCGAAGAGTGGGTTGTGTAGGAATCAAGGAAATCCCTACAGGAAATTTCCTAGGAAATAAAAAGGGTGACCTTTTGGCAAGACTTCAAAAATGGTGTTTCAGGAGGTACAGAACCTGATATGCAGAACCGTGAAGTCTTGCTAATTAGGTCATTCCCTGCATACCATCCCGGGCCATAGTTGGTTCTGAGCTCTTTCACAGATACCAGTTCAATGACCACTGCACCCTCAGTTCCCTGCCTGACTGTCCACCCCTGTGAACACACACACACACACACACGTTTTCCCATTTAACCTAAGATTTCATCTTTAAAGGCAAACTCCGTTACCATCTCCTCCAAGACAACTTCCAACTTCTCTGATCTCAGCCCCCTTTCTCCTCATGTTTGAATTCACATTGGCTCTGAGTTTGATGGAGTTTGGTGATAGTACTCACCACAGTCTGATTTGCCATGAAATATATAAGCATAAAATCTTATAGTAAGCAATTTAAATTATTTGGTGTTAGGAGAGAATGTGTATACGAATTAACAGAACAAATGCATAAAAATATAGAACTCCCTCTCAGGTCATTCCCAGTGCTGTAAAGAATTCTAGAAAAGCAAGTGTCACTGCCCTGTTCAATGCCGAATTTTTATCCTACTATCTGTGTTTTCTTAGCATGGATATCACCCTAATCTATCTGTTTAATCAGCATCCATTTGTTGATTACCAGAAATATACTGGGTAGGAGATGACTATGATCATCACTCTCTTGGCTGTAAAGCAGAAATGATAAAAGTACTTCCTTATAATACTGCTAGAAAATAATGCTAAGTATATAGAGTGTTTAATAGAACTTGGCACATGATAATAATCAATAAATGGTAACTGTAATCATAAAACTGTTTTCATCAGATTTGTTATTATTGCCCACTCAGTGAATTTAGCATTGAGGGAGACCACTGGGATTTTCACTCTCTTCAAACTGCAAACCCAGGAACACGCAGAGGACCACTCCTTTCTCTCTCTGCACTTTTCTTTTTTTTCATCATGAAAAGGAGGCCAGTTGGTAGGAAAGAATCGTTACTTAGCAAAAATCCAGTTTATGACTTTGTAAAGGAGGACCTTGAGATGGAGCATAAATGTGAAGGAACATTAATCTCATAGAGAAATAGTGCAGACTACATTTCATTAGATATTGTCTTAGTTACTTTCTCATTGCTGGGACAAAATACCGGACACCCACAATTTAAAGGAGGAATTTTATTTTGGCTCGCACTTGGTGGATATTTCAGTGCATACTGCTCCATGGCAGGTCAACCTGGCAGAGGAGAACGTGTTCATGACTTGGCAGTGAGAAGCAGGACCAGCTCTCCCAACATCACACCCAGCCATAAACCCATCAGTGGAGAAATACGGACATGAGTATTAAACACCCAAGATCCGGTCACCTCCCAAAAGCCCCACCCATGAGCACATGAGGCTTTGGCGGGGGACTCTAGATATAAACCATAACAGACATTGCTCACATTTCTTCTTTCAGAACCAGTTGTGGTGATCAGAAAAGGGGCAAAATTGATCCTTTGTAGCTTATAGTTTAGTGGTCCCCAAAGACACACAAAAAAATTACAATTAAAATAGTTAAATTCAAATGAAAGAAATTTTATCCTCAAGGAGTAAGTAATTCTATTTTGGGGAATTGGGGGCAAGAGGCTTATGATCAAGAAACAGTACAAAGGAAAACACACTTCTACCCTCACAGAGTTTACATTCCCAGTGGTTTCCTTCAGGAAAGGAAATTTTGCAGTTAATACCAAAAGTCTGCTTATCTCACTACTGGTGACCCAGATTCAAAAATAATCAGGTAGTCCTAAGCAATTTTTTGTCACTGAATATAAACTTTTCACATAAAATACCAATTATAACAACTCTGATTACCGCTATGGTTGTACCATGATCGTTTTAATTTTTCTTTCATAGCAATCAATTGATCTGCTGCTTAATTCATATTTATTTAGATTGCAGCCATACAGATGCCTTTTGGATGCTGCCAGGGAAATTAATATGTACATATAGAGTATAAAGTAAGTAAAAAGTGCTTTGACAACCATAAAGTGCTGTGTGAAGTATTAGATTACTATCATTATTTCCTTTTAAATCTCACTACAAATAGATAAATTTTAACATCATTAATCTTAAAACCATTACCATGAAAAGACTGAGTCGCACAGTCTCTTTTTCTTTTTGAAAATCTCTTTGGTTCCTACCCATGTCCATTTCAAATTGTGGCTCCTTTCACTCGTTTACAAATCCCACCTCTGGTTTCTAGAAAATACAGATTGGATGAACATCCTCTATTTGCAACCTATGAATTGGCTATGAGGGGGAAAATGTTAGGAACCACAGGTCATGTTAAGAAATAAATCTTAACATTCTTTCCTACTAACCTCAGAAATATATGCATATATATATCTTTAGGTGTCTCTACAGTCATAGACTTGAACAGTGCTAAAATCTTTCAGAGAGGAATGCAACAGCTCTTTAACTTTTCAAACAAGAGTGTAGCAAAGCCAGAATGTAGGAAATGTAGACTTGGTCATTTGGAATTTGGTGTACTTGGTATTTAAATTTCCATTTTGAAGAGTATTATATGTGAGGCTTCTTGTGTTGGCTCTTAGGATCCAAGACACATTTCTAAGCCCTATGAATTCAAAAGTTAGCCATAGCCAGGCGTGGTGGCGCACGCCTTTAATCCCAGCACTCAGGAGGCTGAGGTAGGCGGAGCGTTGTGAGTTCGAGGCCGGCTTGGGCTACAACGCGAGCGTAAGGCCGGCCTGAGCTACATAGTGCAACCCTGCCTCGAAAAACCAGGGCCAGGAGTTTGGCTCAGTGCCTTAAGTGCCTGCCCTGGCAGGCGCAAGGTTGTGAGTTCAATCCCCGGTGCAGAAAAAAAAAAAAAAAAAAACAGCCAAAAATAACTTCAGGACATTTGCCTAGGGCCTAAGAAGTGGATACAACGGTCTAGAAGCAAAAATCAAAGACGCATCTGGGTCTGCCGGCACCTTGGTTTCCCCTCGGTGTAGCCCAGGCTTGTAGCAGGAACCTGTGCACAAGTGCCCTGCCAACCACAGCCCATGTGGTAAAGAGCTCCTGGGTGCTCTGCATGCAAAGCAGTTCTCACACTCGCTGTTACACCTCATCAGATATCACAACCTTTGCCTCCTAGAAGGACTTCACCATTCTGACTTCCCCACTGTGCAGACGAGAAAGCAGCCCCAGACCGAGCAAAGTGACAAAGTCACACAGGAAACGCAGACCAGGTGTCTTGATGCTGGGTTGACACCTTTTCTTCTTCCTCCTGCATGTCACCTCTTTCTCACTGTCTATTCTTAGTGTCTAACCAGAATTTTCTATTTTCAGGAAATTTGCCCCCCGATGTTCTGTGTGCAAGGAGCCGATCATGCCAGCCCCAGGCCAGGAGGAGACCGTTCGCATTGTGGCTCTGGATCGTGACTTCCATGTGCACTGCTACCGCTGTGAGGTCTGTGGTGGGCACCTGGCAGCCTGCACCCTGCTGATGCCTGGCAGGCATGGGTGTTCATAAACAGAGCAGTCATTACATCAGGAAAGACCAGGGTGTCTGTGGTACCAGACTTGGGACTTAAGTCTGATGTGGGCATTTAATGCAAGTGATATCGGATAGTTCACCCTACTCCTCTCTTGATCTCCATTTTTCCACCTGTACAAGGAACAAAAGTTCTTCATTCCCCAGATAATGGCTGTGAGACCAAAATACAAATTTGTAAGTTGTAAATTATTAAATTAATGTGAAGTGGTATTGTTATCATCATCACCGTCAACATCATACTGAATCTTTAACTTAGGCTCTAATGCACTGTCACTCATTACAAAGGATAAGAATCCATTCATTTCAGGGGACTCGTAGTTTCTTGTTCAAAGTCATGGGATTGCACTGATTAGCAAGCACTGGCTAAGCACTTAAGAAGTCAGATGACTGCTAAGGACCATAGGAGAGCCAGGTATAAGGGACCAGAACCAGAGTCCAGGCAGGAGGTGACATGTGAAGCCACTCCAATGAGGTCAGCTGCAGCTAAGAGACATGTAGTGATATACATAGCCAGGGGTAGCAAGTTTTCCCCCGTGATTATTTTTGTAGTTCTACAAGCTACCCAGATCTCTCCAGAAGCACTTTCCTTTCTTACTGCTAGCTCTTCTGAGGATAGCACTGTCCAGGCCCCCTTTTCCATTGGTGGAATACAATAGGGGATTCCTTATTACCACAGCCTCTTGGGATGAGTTGTCTGGTCCAAGAGGAAATCTACCTGGCACAGGGGCTGGAAGCATTGTGAGGGCTACCCTTTCTCTCTAGGAGGCATCCAATCCATTCACTGCCTCAGCTACAACTGACCATCTCTTTTATTCAAGATGCTTTATTTGGCCCAAGAGCCCAGGGTGCATGGCTTCCTCCAACCCTGCCATGAGTAAAGACCATTAAAAAAGAATAAAGAAAAAAAAAAAAAACTAACAGCTTTTACTCAAGGTTTTATGACTGCAGAATAAAGAGATGAACAGTGTTCCAGCCATCATCCTTAAAATGCCTCAGATGATAATAACTGTGCTAAGAGATATTTGAGAGATTGGCAAATGGAGAAACTGAGGCTCAGAGTAGAAGGGCTTCCTAACTTTCCTCACATGATTGATGTACATACCAATAGTTCTTGGTTTGAAATGTTTTTGGCTTTTGTGCAAAGGGTTGCATTGAATGTGCCTCCCTCCTTTGGATTTTAGGGTAGCCGTACACAGTAAGTTTCCTTTAAATGGATGAGAAATTTTTAGAAACAGAAGTATACAACAGAAAGAACACTGAATTAGAAGAATACAGACTGTTGCTCTTGTGCTGCTATGACCTCTACATCACACTGAACCAGTCACTTCCTTTTTTCTGCTGACTTCCCTACCTGCAAGACAAGGAGGCCACACTGGCTTCCTTTTGGATCTAAGACTCTAGACATTGATGGTCCTAATGCTGTGGTCCACTCTAGGCTTTTTTATAGTGTCCAGATGTCCATGCCATCTATGAAATAGCCTTCTTTCTTTATATTGTGAGCATAAGGTTTTGTTTAGTTCCATTACCCATTGTCCTGAAGGCCCCTAGAACTGCAACATACATACTCGCTCTTTTTGGTACAGCCAAACTTCCTGTGGAGCATAGCTCTTGCTTGCTACCTTTGGGCTCTGGGCCACACCTTTTTAAAATTTAAATTGCATCATTTGTCGAATACAGGTAAAACTTCCTTGCCACCATGGTAGACAGCAGAGGTAGGATCCATGGCTTCTGTGACCTATTAATTTCTACCAAAGTCAGTGAGGCACACATGACTAGATGTTCTGCATGTTTATTTTCTAGAGAAATGTCTGTATCCTGCGAAGGCAAGGGGCAGCATTTAACTACTTCGTAGTGTCTCCAAAACGAATCTTCAGAGATGTGTCAACAGTCATATAATCCCATTCTTTGCATTTGTATAAAGTACACTCATGTCCAGTATCCACTTTGAGCCTCCCAGCAGTTTGGCAGGTTAGAAAATGAAGAAGTATTTTCAGAGTGGCAATCGACCTTGTATGCAGTGAGCAGGCCATGATAGAACTAGGGGTGGTCCCCCAGGGCACCCCAGGGGCCTCTCTTACAGTCTTGCATTCATTCCTCTACAGCATACTAAGTTTTTTGGGAAATGCAGCGAACTATAGCTCTCCCTGTCCCTTAGAACCTTCTTTTCTTACTACAATTGAAGTAAACATGCATAAACCATGGAGGGCCCTTCTGCTTAGCAAGAATTGCTCTCTTTGCCTTTGCCCAGAAAGGACCAGAACTTTCCATTTCTGCAACTTGTAGATTCGTTTTGAGAGACTCTGAAAGTGACGATAGAGAATAAAGATGAGTTAGGGTTCTATTTTTTATTTTGTGTTGCCATGTTTTTTTAAGAAGCAAACCACTACCTGGGACCCGAGATCCATTGGCTTCCCTCTTATTTTATCTGTATTTCATTGTCAGTCACCACAGGAGGATCATTTTGGTCCGTTTTTATATACGTGCCCAATCCCTCATTCACTATGATTCAAGATGCCCTGTGTCATGTACTAGGGGGAGGGGAGGCACTATATGAAACTGGAAAGGTAGTAAGCAGCCACATTGCAGAGGTTATAAGTGAAAGGGTGAGAATTTTGGATTTCGAGTATTTACAGTTCTGTTTACATCATTTCCATCTGTCTTCTTTTTTCAGGACTGCGGTGGTCTCCTGTCAGAAGGAGATAACCAAGGCTGCTACCCATTGGATGGACACATCCTCTGCAAGACCTGCAACTCTGCCCGTATCCGGGTGCTGACTGCCAAGGCGAGCACTGATCTTTAGATGTAGTAGCTTGATTAGCTGGTTAGTGCATATGGCACTAAGAAGAATGAAACACATGAAATTACTAAGGAAAGAAATGAGAAAATAGAACCAAGGCAGTCGAGTAATGGGATGGTCTCTGTTCTTCATCTGCTGTTCACCTTCCTTTAGAATCACATAGCCTATGAGATTTTTTTGTTTTCTAAGTTCTTTACCAAATACACATTTCGTATTTAATCACGCAGGGCCCTGGTGGGCCTTTGTTCCGAAGACTTCCACATTTTTGCACAGATTACACTCCATCCCGTTCACTTCTGCATTCCTGTAACTTTTAATCCCCGTGTTTGTCTCACTTTTCATCTGGTTGAATAGCTTTTCTTAGTGTGGTATTTGCTGTCACATGGTTTTTCCTGGGCGAGTCTGCCAGCTCCCAGGTGCTGGTCGGCTTGAAGTCACCATCCCCTCCCTTCCCTGCCTCCTGTAGCTATTAATGTTAGCCGTTCTTTTGCTGTGTATTGAAAAGTGTGTTTCTCTGTTGCTCTATACTACTCTTATCCTTTGGAGAAAGCAATGCACAATTTCTGTGCTAGGCTCTAAAAAATTCAAGTTGTGGAATATATAAATTAAAACTAGCCCAAATCTGGTGTGCAACCAACCAACTTCAGAATCTGTACTGATCAGCGGTCAAGTGTCATTTGAAAATAGTTGCCAGCTAATAGCTAAGTGTAAAAGACAGCCAGCCTTCAATTTTTATTTAAGAAATTGCAAGTAGGATACACTTGATATGCATTTCAGGGGAATGTTCGAAAAGCCTGTTTTAATTCTAAAATACTACCCTATGATTTTCCTTTTCCACACTATCTACACATAATGCAGACAAACTGCTTTGGTAACATTTTCACTACTGTGCTACTTTTTATCTCAGAAACATTGTGATGCTTTTCCCTAATTTACAAACACAACTACTAATACTGACTTTTCCTCTAAAGGAAGATACCGACAAAAATAGTTCAAATTTCTTTCTTTTCTTTTTTTTGAATCATCCTAGTCCCCAGTCTGTTTTTACCTAACAATTGTAAATCAGGAGACAGAAAATGAAGTTGTGTTGCTTTATTTCATTTACTTAAAAAGAGAGGAAAGCTTGAAAAGAGTGTGAAACCACAGTTTTATTCTTCTCATAATCCTTCTGCAACTTGAATTACATATTGCGGGAAACATTTTCATAGCATCAATGTGACATTTACAATGCACTTGCAAAGACAATCACTGAAAAAAAGTTGTGTTTCTGAGCTAAAAATATGCAGAATTTCTGCCTAGAATCTTTATTCAAACTCTTATTAGCCAGGGAAACACTCGCTTACCAACTGTAGAACCATATTTATTAAATTTTAGCATGTTACATTTGAGGAAAGACACCTAACTTAGCAATGGCAATTTGCCATTTAGTAAACTAATTAGATATTTTGGCATAAGATTTTTTAAAACTTTCTTCAAATCTTCACCAAGTATATACTTTTAAATTATGGAATATTTTAAATATACAGGAAAGTATAAATAATAATAATATAATGAATCCCTATATACATAAACACCCAGTTAAAGAAATCAAATATAACAAATATAGTAACATTTCCTTGTTCACCTTTCCCTTATTCCACAAATATCTTTTTCACAACTATAAAGTACTAGTTTTCGTGTCTGAATTTTTTTTTAATTTAAAATTTTAACATCCAGAACCAAAATGAAAAATTATCAGTGTATGTTTTAAATTGTGACCCAGGCCTTGGGAATTTTCAGTTAAATTTATTTCACTTAAAATCAGAAAAGTGATTTTTTTAAAATGAGAAATTCTTAGACTTGTAATCACTACAGCTCACGTCAGTTATTGTAAAGCTTCTTGGTTTTCGTCATGTAGTTATGTCTTAGAATCTCTGAGGACAAAAAATTGTATGAGTTTCCTTTGACCATTGTCCTAGTCTCACTGGCTTCGCTTATCTTTGACCTTATATTTCTCATAACGTGAAATATAATGAGATTTACTTAGGGGCAGTGTGTGAGTTTTAGGATACAATGGGAGCTATGTCTCCAAATTCCTGTTCTCTAAAGGCCAGACTGTGCTGATGACCTCAAAAAGCACTGACTCTTAGAAAATTGGGGTGGTGTTCTATTCTGCTTGAATCGATTCATTAGCCTGTTTACTGTTAAATACTTTGGGGGAATTTTCTGGAGACCAAAAACAGCCAGTCCAATTTATTGAGGGCTAGATTTTTTTGTCTAGAAGTAGTCCTATATGTTTTGTTGAAAGGAGAATTTATGAAATAGTGATACTATAAAAATGCAATAACATCCTATTTGTTGTATTTAAGTCCTTATGTAACTGAATGTTTACATGCCAAAAGCAAAAGTTTTTTAAAACAAAAAACAAAAACGAAGTACTGTCACAGGGCCATCAGTGTGGCATTGCCAGCAGAATTCTACTTCCTTACAATTTTTATAGTGCATTCTTATCACATAACCTCAGAATATCTTTACCAAAGATTTTTAATGTAAATCTCTTTTTTAATAACTTACACTTTTATAATAATGAATGTGCACACATAATATACAGAAATATTTAGATTTAGATTTTTTCTTTCACAAAGTCTACTAAGGAAAGGATTCTACCATATTTTATTCTAGGATTTCTTAAATATATGATTTATTTTGCTCTCTATTATTGTCTTTTTCTACTAATCATTTCATTTAAGCAATGCCATATCACACTTTACTGTTTTAGTTTTGTGAAATTTTGCCTATAACAGAGATACAAAGATCATATTACCCTAATGATCATATATTTACATTGTCTTTTGATATATTGTCTTTATTGCTCTCATTTACATGCATAACTACCAGAGAAAAATCAGAGTCTATAACAAAAGTTTTTGTAAAAATACACCTATTTTTAAAAACCTATTAAAAGCACAACTATGTGGTATTTTTATATAACAGATATAGACAAGACATAGAAAAGGAAAAAAAATCCACTATGTCATAAGCTCTGCAGATTATTTCAAAATAAGATTTTTTTTTCAGTGCTTTTGATCAAATCCAGGGCTTCATGCATGCTAGGCAATCTCTCCACCACTGAGCTACCCCTGGCCCCAAATGAGATTGCTTAATTGCTTGGATCCCCAGATCATGTTGAGTCAGTGCAGAGTTTGACTGGCAGACAAAATCGCCTTTGAGACACAAATATAAGTCATGTGTCCCAATATAAGGTAGAAGACTGTTAGAAGCTGACCTCTCTACAGCTCATGGGATGTAGGTTTTTTTTTTTTTTTTTTTTTTTTTCTTGTCATCAACACATTGAATATCTGGAGTCCCAAGGAAAAAAAGAGAATAGTTTTTCAATGAGGCAATAGAAGAGAAATAGGGCTCTGAAAATACAACTTTCAACTGTTTTCCTACTTAGTAAAAATCCTATTAATGTGAACCAGCCAGGAATAACAGTGTTACTTCTATTTGATATGGTTTGGGCTTCTCTTGTCAAATCTGTGTCAGCTGCCCCCTGATCCTTCCATTATCAAGTTTTGAAGGGTGTTGGGGAAATTATGGCAGCTGCTAGGGAAATCAGGGAAACACTGATGTAACCTCACAGCCTCTCACCATTCCTCTTGGCTTGGAAAGGCATTTTTTTTCATATACATTTCTAGAAATATTGCTATTCTACCTTAGTATTTCACATTTGTAGTTTAAACAAGTGATTGTCCATCTGTTGCCTAGAGCTACAGTACATGTGTGTTATGAATGAAATATGACAGCATGTTCTATCCCCCTGCTTTAGCCATCTGTAGAAAACCAGCAAACTGAAAAAGATATACCTCTGCAAAATGTGCCTCAAGTCCACTTCCTGGGATGGCTCTTTTGGTGTGCCTCCATGAGAGACACCCAGAAAGTAGCCCGCAATTGTGCCTTAGAGTGAATATTCTGCTGAAGTCTCAAAAATGGAAGTAATAAGCCCCAAATCTCAATGATTTACTCATCGAAAAACTCAGAAAACAAAGCAAACAATCAGAGCAGTCTAAACTTCTTATCTTAATGTATTTTGATAGTAGTTCTTTCCTTTTCTTTTTTGGGGGGGGAGTGAAGGGGAGGATCGCACAGTTCCCTAAAATTGTGAAAATATTCTTATGGCAAAAAGTAATATATTAGGTGCTATTAGTGTTTCATCAGTTGATCTTACTCTGGTTTTAGTCAGATAATGAAAGTGGACACTTGAACTTGAGCCTTTAACACCCATTGAGAAAACCTGTTTTTTAAAAGTTGCCTTAGTTTTGTTTCCTTAGTCCTGTGGGGAATAGAACAAGTTGGGAATCCTTATTTGGATCAAGTCATTGGTATGGTGCAGCCATGCACATTTTAGATCAACTTATTTACTTGATAGGTAATCAGAATGAATTGTTTCTTACAAGGCTCTTTGGTTAGCGTAGCTTTATTTTACATCTTTAAAAAATGATTGACTAAACTATTATAATTTGGTGAGGATTCTATGTCTCTCTCTTCTTCTTCACTCCATTTCTCCCTTGTTCTTTGGTCACACTGTTCTATTGTACCTTCTTTCTTGAACTTCTTGTTTCTTCTTTCCATTCTACCTACTAATGCTGCCATACTTGGACTGTTCATAAATTAAGCCAATGCATTATGATCCTCTGGAATCCAGGTTAGAAAAGGGAGAAAGGTTATTGGAAAATATTTGTGGCATCCAGAAAATCTACCTTTATATGGGCAAACTTCTCAGGTTGTGTTTATTCATAGAGTGAGATGAAGCAATAGAGTCTTTCCATCTTAATATTTTAGAGAATTTTGATCAGGGACTTAGGTAATAGATTCCTAGAAAGTTCATTTATGACTGATCTAGTTTTCCTAGCCATATGTAAAGTGATCTAAGAGTAGGTTAAGATTTTAAGTCCAAAGCCAAAATCAAGATGTTGTTAGTAGTAGCATATAATTTTATTCTATTGAAACTTAGTAATTTTACTTATAGCAAGGAAGAGTTATTATTTTTCCAGCATTTAGCACATATCAGCACTGAGCTCATGGAAATAGTATGAAATCCTACTGGCTGAATTACAGTATTGGGGGGGGGGGCGGTGAACCAGTACCAGAATTTTTCTTGGAGCATGGAGTACAGGCATATTTTTGCTGGAAAACACAACCAAAAAAGCCATTAATTCCATTTTTTATTATACTTCCCTCTTCCCTGTTAAAAAATTTACAGATTCTGTTTTAGTTAGGCAACATGGGTGTGACTTCTTCTATGGAGAGCTATACAAAAATACATTATCAACAGATTGAAATCATTTTTAAAGTTACTAAAAGTTTTCCTCATTATTTCTGATTTTTATTTAACTCATAGCAGTCTCTAATGCACTAATAAATAGCTCTACTACTAGCCTTCATTAAAAATGAAAATTATTCTACAAATAGTTATGTATACTAGAGAAAAAGGGAAAATCTGCAGTTAATTCCCTTGTATTACCTAAGAGTCTTACACTATATCTTCCTTACTATATGGGTTGGTTAAATTTTCTAAGATATGCACTTACTTAGGGACAAGAGAAAATCTTTTTATCTAACCAATGATAATTTACCTAATATTCCAAAGCAGAAGCCTTATTAAGTAGCCACACATGCATTCAGTCAGTTAGCAATAAACATAGCTTCCAAGTCCAATTCTCAATCCTAGAAGTAGAATGCTCTACTAGAAATAGAATTAATGTCATCATGTTATTTTGGGTTCTTTCACCTGCAGTTTGGTAGAGTGGTCTTGCTTACCCCAAACATCGGTGCTATTCCTAGATAAATATAATCACAGGACTTGTAAACAGCTGAATCTCCTCTGTATTTTCCTGACCAATTCTCATTGCAGATCTTAAACCTGGCCAGTGTGAAGTACTACTCACAATGGTCCATTTTGGCTCTGAAACTACACAAAACCAGCATAAATTCTAAAATCTTTACCTTTTTAAACTCGATACCACCAACTCTTTAAGCTTTTCCTAATTTATCAACATAGCATCAACTCCCATTACTCTTCTGCTTCTCATTTCAACAGTTAGACCCAAAAATATGTTTTAATTCTGTTTCAGTCTACTCAGTGAAACTTAGCAATCACTACAGGTCGAATCATGTGAAAATACTTTCTAAGAGTTGAAAATAAATGGAATTGGAATCACTGAAAGGAAATTGACAGAATCACCCAAAGAGAAATTGTGCTAAGGACTCAGACCCAGAGAAGTGAAAATAACATAAGGCTAGATTTCCCATGTGTGTAAAACAGCCCTGCTACTTTACATTCTGTACTGCTGTGGATGATATCAAAATCAGTCATTCTGAAAAGAGATGGTAAGCTAATGCATATGTCTCTGTGATAGTCCCAATTATTGGTCAGTTCGTAAAGTTACAACTCTTTCCCTTTATCCCTGGGTTCTCAAAAATAAGATTTAGTTTGTCCATGTTCCTACTCTGAATTCAGAAGGAGAGTTCTTGACACTTTATAAATTTTACATAAATACCTACAGGTTGTTTGACTTCCAGATTCATTTCCATTTATTCTGTGCTCAAATATTTGTACCCAGAGGTGTTGCACTTTAGCCCAAGTGATCAACTACCCTTCATAATTGATTATATATGATCTGTAATTTCTCTTCATTTTTGTCCTCCCAACATCTTTATCTCTTATCTTCTCATCTTAGTCATTGGCAAATCACTGTAAGAGAAGCAGATTCTGAGGAACTTTGATTCAAGCCAACTACAGTAAGATCAAACAGGTTTAATCTGTATTTGTACCACAGGACAGAATGTGACATAAGAAAGAATAATTCTTCCCAGTGGCGTGTCAAGCTTCATGAAAGGTATGAAATCTTATGAGAAATCTTGAGTTGATTCATGACCTGATTTAGAAGTTGAAGGAAGAATATTTAAGGCCCAATTGGAGCACATATGCTATCTTCCGAGAAAACATTCTGTCTTAGCCAAAATGTCTCAGATTCTGGAATTTCCTCAACAGGGAAAAAGTCTTCCATGTATTCAGGATCGGTGAAATGGAAAAGGAGCAGAGGAGTGCTGTTGAAATCATTACATGCTTCTTTCATCCCTTTTAATTAATAAGGAATATGAGTTGACCCAAAATTATCCAACACAACCGGTATGAACAGGAAGCAGACCTCCATGGACTGTACTATGACAAAAAATGAATTGTTACTGATTTATGGCTCCATTCTCCACTCTTATAGAAAATGTACCTGTTTTTTGAACTTCTACAGAAAAACAAGCCAGGCACCTCTAGTCTCTGAAGTGCTTTTAGGCACACAATTAGAAAGGACTCTCCTCACTCATCTCTGCTGCTGCTGTTAAAATTCCATCACCAATGCAAGGCTAAGCAATAATCCAGATTGCTTGAAGAGCACCTGGTCCAAGAAGCCCACCACCCCTTGGGGTCTTTTACTTCCTCCATCACCCTCTGTTCCACACTCTCCTTACTTTAAACCAGAACTAACCTTCGAAGCTTATGTTCTTCTTGGCAACAAAAACCAACCTGTAGTACATAACAAAATCGTGCCTCCTCCCTTCTCCATTTCCGTACCATTAGATTTATTTTGCTTTTAAGAAATGCATTACTTAAAAAAAAAAAACTTTGATCTTTTTTTAGCCAAAGATTATAAAAATCTTTAAGCATCCCTAAAAATAGTCCAAATCTTTCTCTGAGGATCAGATATTAGAGCTTACGAGTTTTGCTGTTGGTCATTCTTATTCCAAAGACTATCTGTTCTAATCGTTGTCAGATAGCTTCATGCCTTTCCCTAGTAACCAACCCATGAACAAAACATTTCATTAATATGACCTGCTGTTGATGACATTAAAAATGCTGAGAAATGCCAGTGTGTCATCTCTAGCTCTAACAAGGAAGATTCAAAGGCAAAATATAGTGCAACTGTTAAAAACTCATTACTTCTGATCAGTTCTTTTGTACCAAAGGATATCATTCTGGAAGGAAGGAATTCTTCATGCTATAGCTTTATGTGAGAATATATAAGTTCTTCCATCACTGACCTGGATTGGTTTTTGGGTTAATTAGTATTCCTTAGTGTTCAGGAAAACAAAGACAGTGTATTCTCATTACCCTAGCTTTGAATTAGAGAGCCCTATGGGCAGAATCTGCCATCAGTCTCCCAAGCAGCACCTGGGAGTGGCTTTCTGAGCTGTAAAATAAAAATTCCTAAGAGATCTTACAAACTGCTTTCACACATAAAACAGTCCTGGGAGGAAGGTTATTAATAGCCAGATCCTAGAAGAGAAAGCTGAAGTTCAGAATGCTAAGTGACTTGCCAAAAGCAATATAGCTGGTAAGTGGCAGATTTGGGGATGTGCCTAGGACTTGCAAGGTCCGTGCTCTCTCAGAGGACAACACTTACTTCTCACAGACTCCTGAAGCCCCTTTTAGAAATGCTCCAGAGAAATGAATAGAGGCCATCTGGCTATCAGCGGCCGATGCATATGTGCACTGTGGTGTTTACGATCACTTGGAGCCCACACACATCTTCTGTGTCATCTTGTGGGAAACCACTAGGTATTCTGTGAGATCAGCACTATGATGGAGTTGGTGGGGAAAGGCCACTGCTGGGACAAACAACTGGTGCAGAAGCACACGGCAGCAAATTTCCCCAGAGAGAGCTGGTTTACATTACATTAACCAAAAAAAACCTCCCGGAATCTATCAGGTTCACTATGTCAGCTGAGACCGTAGAATTCAGTGGTGTGCAGAGGTGACTTGATCCTTAAGACAAGCCTCTCGCCCGTGGGTGGGAAGAGTTTCCCTCCAAAGCACACGTTGCTGTACGTACACAGTACGTATTAGTCCCTCTGTCTGCGTCCCCGTTTACCGAGAGCCCATCCATGCTGCTGCCGTAGACAGTTCTGATCCAGCCAACTTGTGACCTGGAAGGATTTGAACAAATGCTATGAGACCCATGGCATTTCTGAGACTTGGCCTCTGCCATTTCATATACTGGGTTCCCCTGGCTGTTGCAGTTTTGTGATTAATAGATCCTTCTCACAAATAGTCTGGTATGATGTCCCTTCCAGAAGACCTACTTGGAGGCCTCTATGTACACTGTTATTAGCTCAACAAGTCATCGTTCCCATTCTTTAGCTGCGTCTCTCAGGAAGTGGTGCCTTGGAGGGTGTGCTTTTGGTTTTTTATTTACTTGCTTTCTCTTTCCCAGTTATTTCCCGGGAGTCAAAGTCTATGAACGGGTTGAATAAATATCCTTTCTCCACATTAAATTTCCTGCATTAAATCAGAGAAACCTTTGAAATGATGTTATCTAGTAAGTTTTCTAGGTTTATTTTTTTTTTTCCCTGCCCAGTCTGTCATGCATCTATCCTGTATCGTCACTTATCTCCTTTTCCCTGGGATTAATGAGTGCCACATTCAATAACAAATGGGCTTTTGCCCTTTCCCAGTCTTCTTACCTGAGGAACAGGAGACCCCAGAGGGACACTCAAAGCCTGGAGGGGGTCTCATGTTCCTTTGAGGGTTGGTAAATGTTAGCAGCTGAAGGAGCAGGAGGCAATTTTCAAAGCATAGATGGGATACCCCACCCTAGGCATGGATTAATAGAAGCAGCACTCTGAGCGCTTTTCGGAATTATCTAGCTGAGTACAGCTGAATAAAGACTCGCTTAGATCTAATGCTGATGTCAGGATGGAGGAAATAAAAAGACAATAGAAGTGACTATGAAAAAGCAGTCTTTTAAAAAATACTCTTTTTTCCAAATATCCATAAATCAGTCCCAAACTGTGATTTACATTTACATAATGTAAAGAAAAAAAATGAAAATATTTCTTCCTCCATCCTCTGTAATAGTCCCCCAGATTTATAGAAAATACAACTGTGATGTCTTTCAAACACACATATGCACAATTTTCCAAGAAAGCTGATCCTCTAAAAGAGAAATCTTATTTTAAAACACTTGGGCTTTTTAGGCCAGGAAATTAATAATTCTAGACCTGACCCATTTTTGTAACTGCCAAAAAGGAAAAGAAAAGCTATTTAAATTTTGTATGGTTCCGTTTATCTCTTAAAATATGCCAAAGCGATTTGAGGTAGGATGGGGGACTAAGTTATTTATCTCTCTTACTTGATTCCCACTGTATGGTTCTATCTGTCAAGAAAAAGGCAAAAACCTATTGGACCATTATTATTGATGCATTGTGTTGCTATTTTGTATGGTCCCTGCTTTACTTCATTCTGAGGCATAGGAATAAATGTTTGCTTTCTTAAATCCATTTCCTCCATCATGAGAGAGTAAATATTAAGCCAGAATATCTTTCCTTACCAATTTATTTAACTTCATTTCTTTTTTTGTTTGTTCATTTTTCTGAGACAGAGTTTCACTATGCCTTGAACTCACTTTTAGCCCAGGCTGGCCTCAAACTTGCAGCGATCCTCCTGCCTCAGCTCCCCAAGTGCTGGAATTACAGATATGCACCACCATACCTTGCCTCTTTTTTAAAACTCCATTTCTGAACTAGTTTATAAAATGCAAAATTACAAGAACTAGTTTTCTTCTATATTCCTCCTTCTCCTCCTCTTCCTTCTACTCCTCTTCCTCCTCTTTCTTCTTTTCCTCTTCCTCTTCCTTTTTTGGGGAAGACTAAACATAAAGGGAAAACCTTCAGTCCCTTCTCAAGTCTGTTTCTTTGGGTGACAGTGATCCTCACTTTGTAATTATAAACCAGAAATAGGAGAATAGCTTAGTCAAATTATGATGTGACTGTCTAATATATTTAGTTCTGCAAATACACACTTTGAGAGGAGAAGGAATTTTCATAATTTAAACACCAACAATTGGAATGACCTCAGATTTTAAATGTGAGATAATAAGAGGGGAGTTGACATTTGGGCAGTGTGTGTATTTTACTAACTCTGTGTAACTTCTGCTTAGTTTCCAGATGAATGTCAAGTGCATCAATGTATCAGGGTCACATTGCCAAAGAGTCACAGTCCCTTAGACCTCGCTCACAAACTAGCAAATTGATACTAGCATAGACGTTGCCATCCCTCTAGCTAAAGCAAAAAGTCTAAATGGAGGAATATACTTGATGAAAAAGATGTAGGACCCTAGAAGCTGAATCTTAACCATCAATATTTTATGATAGCATAGCAGCAAAATCATTTTTAAATGACTTTCTTCCTTTCACTAACCATTTATTCCCATGAGAAAGCTGATGAGCAAATTTTCCAAGACTTATTTCCTCATTAAGCAGAGATAAAATATTTCTCATCTAAAAACCTTAATTATGTCTTCATTCTTTTTCAGGAAACATATCAAAGAGCAAATAGAATGAAAGGTGACACGTGATTGCCTGATTCTTTAGCATGAATAAGATTATCATATAGTATAATCTGCCTTAAGTGAAAATGTAAGCTAAGATGTAAAACCTTGACAGCTGGTTATATCATTGAGGTTTATTTTGCATGTTCTCTATGCAGTGAAGTACTTCATTTTTTTTTTACTTTGTGTTTTGTTTTAACCTACACCTTTATCATTACTTTAACAGATTTGGGGCTTCACTCTCTACTGCTAAGTATGGGAATATGTGCAATTATAAGATGTACAAAAAAAGAAAGGGAAAGAAGCTTCTAAGTAGCAGATTTGTGCCAAAAAGTAGATGTGACACAAAGGTGCAGAGCTTAAGGATAGTAATTTTCCCTGAACCGTACACACAAGCTTTTATTTCATGGCTTTGTCACAGGCTTTTCTCCTTCTGTGCCGTCACCTTTGAGAAAAACGATTGCGCCTTCTCCAAGTCTGCCTTTTTAACAGCTTCAGTTGAGTTGGCAAGACTTCCCCAGTTCTGAATATAGCCATTTGCCGACTCTGGCCTCTTTGAAAGACTGACTCAAATCTGTGATCTTCTGTTCAGCATACACATCAGCAAAGTGAGAAGATGAGCACTAAATATAGACTCTATTAACTTTACTTTTAGACTTACTGCCTTCGAAAAGTGCCTATTCTGAGAAACATAAACGTTATCCCTCCATATGTATGTACACACGATACCCAGTCATCCTGCTCAGCCTTCAAAAACATACCATGGGAAGAAGTAGGTGCTGAGTTAAAGAAACCTTGCCAAAGGCAAGAGGGTCACTCATTTCCAGTGTCCTCCTGAGTGGCTCCCATGAAATGGGATGCGAGCGAGCGCATTCCCTGAGCTTTCCTTGCTGATGCAGACACTTTGTATTTTTATCCTGAGAATGGTGGCCTGTTGCTGGGGTTTCCTGTATTCTGCTGCAAGGAAATAGGAGCTTTATGAGTCTGGAACATCAAGTTAGGAAAAAAAAAAAAAAAACTGCTTAAGAGACTTAATAGAGCCAGGCCTCTATGAGGCTATGTGTCATCTGTTTATTTTATAAACTAAGCATGGTGGGTTTAAAATGTCAGCATGTTTCTTTCTTCTTTTATCTCTCAGGGTAACATCAGAGAAAACTAAAGAAAAGACTTGGCTGTGGATATTGGAGGCTCGGGAGGCCAAATGTCCCTGCCAGATCTTTAGAGCATTTTTACTCTGACTCCTAAAAATAGTAGTACATGCTATTTTATGGCTTTTGTCTCCTAGTTCTGTCAGAACTATGGATACTGTTGATGGAGCAGCCACATAGCATAGGAGGATGGATTCTTACCCAGTGGTGGCGAAGGGAGAGGGTCCAGGTCAGTGGGATGAGGCAGACAGTGCATGATTGTAGACGAGTTGAAGGGAGGACATGATTTCAAAAAAGATTGTTCTCAATGTGTCGTCTGACTCAACCAGCTGGCAGATCACACTTGCCAAGTCGCTCCTTTTCCTTCTAAGTCACTTGGCTCCCTATTCACTGGAATATGCTTCTGTCTGAGGGAAGCGAGATACGTCCACTTTGACTTTCTCTAAAGGACCTCTCCATGTCCTCTTAGTCATGGAGTTGTCCTATGGCCTACCTGCTTTTTCCAAGTGGAAGTAAAGGGGTCAAGCTATGGAAGACAGATCTGATGCCACTGCAGTCGGCTTCAGTACTGTGTTCCACGTGAAGCAGGACTGAGGACACAGCTGAGCCCTGTTGAGTCACATCAAAGGTGGGACCAACTTGCTTTAGCCGCCATCATTTTCTGATATGAGGGGTTTCCTTGGAGAGGGTAATACTCCTCAGCGTAAACCTCTACTCCCTATTCATGTTCCTTGTCTGATTTTACCTTATCAAATTCAACACTAGTCATTTTCTTCTTTTCTTTTAGAGAATCAACTGAGAGTGCTAGAAAAGAGCTTGAAAAATCTCTGTGTGATATGATGTCAGCGATGGCGAGCCTTTTAGAGACCAAGTGCCCAAGCTGCAACCCCAAACCCACTTATTTATTGCAAAATACCAACACTGCCCCTACAGGCACTGTCAGCCTCTGCTCAGTGAGGCTGGGGCAGCATGGTTCTTGTGGTGACAGTGAGGGTTCTTGGTGCCCACTACAGCATGTGTACCAAAAGGTTCGCCACCACTGTCATAAATGAATTGGGATGCAGAGGTTTTCCTATTTGGAAACAAACAAACAACAACAACAACAACAAAGCAGACCAAGAAAGATAGCAACATGGTTTTTGATCGTGGCTATAGACATAGTTTTCTGTAAAGGTTAAATGATGTTTAACATGTGGGTAGAATGTTAAGGCCAAGAAGGAACAGAAAGAAGCCAAGCTGTCTCTGTGCTGAATATGTCTACTGAGTACTCACTTCCTAGAAGCTCCCACTACAATCAGCTGCTAGTCTGTATAACATTGCCTGACTTAAAGCCACAGAAACTCATAGAGAATATGATTTTTTTCACGTGTGACACTGACAGAACCATAGTATTCTTAAAATATAGGTTTCTGCTTTTTTTAAATTTTATTTTAAGCAAATTGCATTTAATCGCTGTATTATGAACAATCACTAATAAGTTTGAAATAGCACACATGGCTTCTTATAAAATAAGGGGAGAAAATCTGTTATAAGCAAGTGATTTGGGTATTTTATATTGTATTTATGCATTATCCAACTCTATCAAAACATGGTTTTATTTACCTTCTATCAGTTTCTTCTATGAATTGTTTTTCCAATGCTCTATAAGAATGAATATGAAAATTATATTCCTTCTTTTCTGTAAAAGAATTGCAACTACTTTATTATATTTAGAAATCCAATAAACTTATTACATTGACTTGCCTATGTGTGGAATTCTTTTTGAGTCAGATAATCTGTTTCCTTTTCTTCTGTGATTCATTTCTTACATCATTTGCTTTCCATATGGTCCTCTGAGAACAAGCGTGTCTCTCAAAGCCAGTATGATGCCAGGAGGGTACAAGGGACCCTGTCTCCTCCACTGTTAGTACAGATGAGCTTAAGGTCTGTGTGTGTACTCTGAAATCAATCTCTGTCTCTCTCTGCCTCTCTCTGTCTCTCTCTGTCTCTGTCTCCCTCCATCCCTCCCTCTCCCCCCGCTCTCTCTCTCATACTCCCTGCCTTCTACCCTGTCCTGCCCTCTGGATAATTTTTTTCTCCTTTAAAGCTGGATGTAAGTAAATGGTTGCTTTAGAGATGAGGGTGAAGAGATTTCTACTTTCATCAACAACTGGCTGCCTGTCATTTTTGCATTTTTATTCTGTCTGTACTATATTCTTTTCAAACATTGAGAATCTACTCCGCACTAGGCACCTGGAGCAGTGCACGAATAAAACATAGTCTCTACTGGCAAGGACGCTACAGTTAAGCTGATAGATCTGTGAGCAAATCACTAAGAAAGGAAGAACCAGACACAGGAGAGAGGAGCATTTTCAAAACTTTGCACCTGCATCATTTTCAGAAGTGCTACATCACTATCCGTAGTCCTGTGATTCTTTCACTCTTGTTTTCTCGATGAAAATTCACAGAGGAGAGAGAGAGATTAAAGTGAACCACCTAAAACCACCATTCATTTAAGAAGTGTGTTTCACTTTTGTAAGTAACAGGTCTGCAGAACCAAGTCTAGAACCCCAGGAGAAACTAGAACCACAGCACATGTGAATCTCTTCTCAAGAAAGTCAGAAAAGAGTATCCATTCTGGTTCCTGCTCAGGTCTAAGGTTTTAATCTCTCCAGCATCATGCTTCAAAGTACTGAGGCTGGGACATCTGGGAACCACAAGTGGGAGGATTGCAGGAAGTCATCATTTTTAAAGCTGCAGATTGTGAGATACCTGTGCACCTTTGACAAGCCGCTGAGACTCAGGATATTCATGACTTCTCACAAGAAAGTTGTAAACAAAGAAAGGATACAGAAGATGCAATCTTGTCTTTCTTTCCCCTGTTTTCTCAACTACTCATTTCATATTCTTTGTTGACTCCCTTTCTGCTCCTGGTGGTATTAACACTATGCACTTGTCCACGTCTTCCTATTTGTGGAATGTGAGAGCTGGAAGGGCCCTTAGAAATCATATGCTTTAAGCTTGTGAATGAATACAGAGACCCAGAGACAAGAAGGCATTTTCTTAAGGTCACAAAGTAATGATGAGGCTAGATCTTGAGTCCTGGTGTCCTAACTTTCAATCCAGTGCTGTCATACAGGTGACTGACTTTTATAATGCAATAATGACACTTAGAAATTAACAAAACTTAGTGGGCATAATATCCCTAGACCTTAATTTAAAGAGATTCTCAAAGCTATATGTCAAGAAAAATCAAAACAAAACAGGAAGGAATATGAATTTGCAACCAGGAATGGTGAGTACAGAAAATAGTGGCTATGTAATGAACAAACTGTGATACAGGACAATCTTTTTTTAACCTAAGGGGATACAAAAGTGGAGCTCAAATATTGGGCAATGGTAGAACGTACACCAGAAGTATGATCACGGTTCAATCTCTGTAAGATTTTTGTAGATTTGAGAGTAGTGTAATAAACTTTGCATTTTTATGTTTATATGTATTTCAATAGTTCCCATCTAAAAGGAAAAGAATATATAAACAAAATAGAAGAAATGAAATGGGGGCATAGAGGTAAGTAAAGCAAATTTTCTTGAGAGGATATAAAAAGGAAAGTTGGAACTGGTACAATGGAAATAGCAGCATGAGTTAAAACCTGAAATTAAATGATAAAAAAATTTAGGCTGGTTTAAAACAAAGCCCAACTTTATGCTATAAAAGAGACATGACTAAGCTAAAAGTCACAGAAAGGTTAAAATAATGAATATTCTATCAATATACTCAAAACAAAAACTAAAATTTTTTAGTCATATTTCTATCAAAGAAAACAAAACTTTAAGACAAGAAGGACCATTACATGGAGGGAGGTTATTTATTGAGATGGTTCAATTCCATAAAGAATATAAATTCTAAACTTGAGCAATTTAATGATATCATTGCAGTGCATAAAAGATAAATTTATAAAACTAAGAAAAATTAATACATCTACCACCAGAGTAAGACATCTTAACTCCCTCAACAACTGTCCAAATAATAAACCAAAAAGCCACAAGGTAGATCTGCGCAATATTTAAAAACTTGATTAATGAATATGTAAAAATCTCCACCCTCATCAGATGAAAAATACACTTTAGTTTTTTGTAGTACAAATGAGCGATTTACTAATAGTGATCACTTCCCAAGGTAATTGTCAAAGCATCTTTCATATAAATCAAGTACTGGGATCATGTTGAAAGTTTAGAGCAGAGTGAATAAGCAAAGGTAAATTACTTTGAAATAACTTACTCCAGTGAAAAACTCAATCATAGAAATGGATACTAGTAAAAATTCTGTATGTTAAAACTCGTAGGAGTTACCTCAAATGGTTTCTAGAGGAAGTTTAAGTCTTTTGATGATTATATAAAAGTAGTGAAAATCAGTGAACTAATTATTCAACTTTGGCTATAAGAAAGAATAGAATAAAAACTGTTTGAGAAAAGAAAAGATAATAAAAGTATATAAAAACAAATGAATCTACAAAAACTTAATCCAGAGATTCCATTTGACCCAGTTATTGCCCTTCTAAGTATCTTCCTGAAAGTTGAAAGTATCATACCCCAGTGATATATGCACACATTAATTTGCATGTTTATAACAGCACAATTCATAATAGTTAAATCTTGGAAATAGCCCATATACCCATCAAGAGATAAGTGCATAAAGAAAACATGGTTTTTATGTACAATGTAGCGCTACTCTGCCATTAAGAAGGATAAACTGGAAATATTTTTAGGCCAATGGATACACCTCAAGAACATAATTTTAAGTGAAATAAATCGGACATATGTTTAAAGACCACAGAGGGTAAATAAGGAGCAAAATGGAGGATAGCCATTGGGAATTAAGAAGAAAATATTCGAAAGGGAAGAGGAACAAAGGAAGGGGGGAGGGGAAGGGAAAGAGGGTAATAAGGATAAAGAAAATGAAAAACAATGGAAGAAAAACAGTAGAAATAAAGTTTTGCAAATGGGGAGGGAAAAAGGATTGAAGGGAAGGGAACTGAATGGAAAGAAAAAAGAATTAAGACTTACCATGTATATCATGTACAGGTATAAATTCCCTATGAGGAATGTGATGGTTATACATGGAAAAAATGTATCCAAAAAGTTAACTTACAAAACTAACCAAAAGAAAAGAATCAGTCACCTTAGAGGTTACATAAAAAATGCAAATTTGAACACTACATCAAGGCCACCAAGTCTGCTGGCCAGTTCATGTGTTCTGCGTCCCCTCTTACATGGCCTTAAATGTAAGATTTTTCAGTGCTGTTGTGTTCCTTACATTCATACGTATTGCACAATAAGATTATAAACTTTTTATTCCACTATGGTGGGTAACTTAACTATTCCCAACTTTTAGCGTAAAGCTCTAAAAAAAAAAAAAAAGACCCTGAAGTTAAATACATAAAAAGTAAGTATATAGCGGAAGAAATAAAGCTCAAATTTGGCATTTTGAAATAGTAATTATAAATGTCTTCGGATGTTAGTCAAGAAAAATATTGAAAGATGACAGAAATAGATAATAATTACATATAAACAGGAATTTAAAATATGGAAATAAACATGAGCCACCCCACTCACTTGAAAATGTAGATGAAACATTCCTAGAAAATCATAACTTTGCAAAAGCAAACTAATATTTAACCTGAAAATATAATAATAATAATAATAAGTGAGTCATATTAGTGATTTAAAAATCTTCCAAAAAATCTGGACTAGTAGGAAGCATGAGAGTGAGTCCATCAGTGTACTTAGTAAAATTCTCTTTGATGATTTGGATTGGTGAAATAGTTGTGTTCAGTCTGTAAAAATGTATTAAGCAATATACTTGTAATTGCTGCATTTTATTTATATTACACCTCAATGAGCAGTTTTTTCTCCATAAGAAAATACCTGAATTTATAATTTTACATGTAAATTCCACTGGCCATTCAAGTTGGATTTATATAAGAAAAAAGTGAATGCTCCTCAGCCTACTTTATAAAGCAAATGGCAATATTATTCAGGAATGTATAGATTCAAAACTTATGAGTCACTGTAAAAACCAGACAAAGGAATGAATAATAAAAATGAATTCATCTCAGGAATATGAAAGTAGTTGAACATTAGAAAACGTGTACATGCAATTCACCATATTCAGAGAACATGACGGAACAGTCTTAGACTGGAAGCATAGCTCACTGGTACAGCACATGGTTAGCATGCACTAGGCCCAAGGTTCAATTCCACACACACACACACACACACACACACACACACACTCACACAAATAGAAATAGCATCTCAATATATTCAAAATAAAGCAGATATTTGTAATTTATAACATAAAATCGTAACTAATTAGGAATGTTTCAAAAAATATCTTAACCAAATAAGCACTTCCTATGCAAAAATTGCTCCAAATGGTAACACATTTGAACTAATAAAAATCATAAACATCACCATAGCTATTTAACTTTGTACTGAAGACTCCAGTCAGTGCAGCTGTCATCAAAATATGAATGATGTATATGAAGAGTAAAATACAAAAAAAAATCTTCCATCAGTTATAGATGATGCAACTATAGAAAACTTTATAGAAACTCAAAATAGTATGCAAAATTATTTTTAATATTTAGCAAGTTTGTTACATACAACAATATACCCAAAACAATCCATTTGGATATATTAATATATGGGTAACAGCCACAGACTTTGACAATATATTATTAAAAGTATATATAGTATCAATAAAAGTGTATAGTACTTACAAATGTCTTTTCTAAAATGAGAGAATCATAAAATTTTACTAAAAGACAGAAAATGAAAATAAGTATCAGGTTGAAATACAGGAAAATAAGACGTAAATCTTCACTAAGTTGAGCCATGCATTTAATGAGATTTTAATATGAATTTCAGCAGAAGTTTTTAGGAACTTTGATAAGCTAATTCTAAAACTGAAAACCAAATACAAATATGTTTGAAGAACAAAGATGGGTAATTTTCTTTATCGAATAAGACTTAAACTATAGAAATTAAGACAGTGTGTTTCTTGTATTTTAAGAAGACAAATATACAAATGAACCATAATTGAGAATCTTGAAACAAAATTACCCAATTATTGTAATTTGACATGGATAATATTATTCCTTACTCTGAAAAGCATAGATACTGAGACAATTATTTTCACATGGAAAAAAATAACATCCAGTTCTTAATTCTTGCAGACTAAACTAGAACAATTTCTGGACTTTATGTTACAAAGAATTTCTTGAACAAAATGTAAACTATGAAAGTCATAGCCAGAAAAATCGACAGTTAAAGTGCTGTTAAAATTAAGAAGTTCAGTTAATGACAAGACATAATAGTTTTAAGCTGGGAATAGCTATTTGTCAGACATAAAACTAACAAAGGATTATGGTCTAGAATTTTATTTTTTTAAATTCTAGGGAAAGAAAAGAAAATCCAATAGAAAGTAGGTACAAGAACAGATATTTGTTGGAAGAGGTAATGCACATGACCAACTGACAGATGCAAACTGAGTTAAATTAGTCATGAGAGAAATAAAATTAACATGAATTACTATTTTATATCTACCAGATCAGCAAAAATCTAAAAGTGTGGGACTCCCAACTACTGGAGAAGGTATGGAGCAATGGGTGTTTGCATACAAAAATACTGAAGCTTTACTTTGTCACTATGGAAAATAATTTGACATAATCTAATAAAGATGAAGACATGCCAATTCTATAACCAGTGTGTTAGTTTTCTGTTAATGTAAAAAAAAAATCTTTAATACTTAGTTTGTAAGTAGAAAACGTTATTTTGTCTAACAGTTTTGGGGATTTCAGTAAATGGTCAATGGCCCTGTTATTTTTGGGCCTGTGATTGGGCAGTACATTATGATGGAGAGCACAGGTTACAGCAAGTTGTTCACTTCATGGAGTACAGGAAGCAGAGAGAGGAACCAGAGTCCCACTGTAGCCTTTGAGGTCACACTCCAATAACCTAAAATTTCCCACTTGGCCTCATCTCTTAAATTTCTACCATTTTTCCATAGTAACACCTGGGGGATCAAGTGTTTAACACATGGGCCTATGAAGCACATTCCAGATCCAAAATGTAGCATCTAGCAAGTCTTTTCTTTTCCTTGTCCAGGGATGTATACTAATGTCTGGAGGTATGGCGTTTTGCTATTGTAAAACATTGAAATTCACATAAGTGACCACCCAAGGAAAATTGATAAACTGATAAGAGTTTATTCCTCCACTAGAAAAATGGGTAACAGTGAAAATCAATGAACTGTAGTTGAATAAATCAATATGGTCAATTCTCCAGGTGTAGTGGTATGTACATATAGTCCCAGCTATTCAGGAGCCTAAAGTGAGATAATCACTTGAGTCCAGGAGTTCAAGACCAGCCTGGGTAATGCAAATCCCATGTCAGAAAAAAATATGATTAAGCCTCAGAAACATGATATGGAATGGGGAAAAAATGTCATAGAAGAATAAATGAATCATGTGACATCATTCATAGAAAGATGATAGAATAAATTTTGTTGTTTAAAGGTACACACACACACACACACACACACACACACTCCTGGACAGGGGCATTAAAGGAAGGCACTCCGACTGGTGAAAGATACGGGGAACTTCATGAGTATTATTAATACAGATTTTCCTCTTTCACCAACCTGTTTAAAAACTGTTAGAACTTACAACCAATACACACTGTTTGGATATATAATCTACTGCCCTGACTTATAGCCTGTCTTTTTTTTGTACAGTTCTGTATATCTTATTTATAAAACTTCAATGTCTTTTTATACACTGTACCTTGTTTATGCAGCACTGTCATTTTTATTGATTGTACTGGACTATACAGTACTGTAGTTTTCTGTGCTATTATATATTAAAGTACAGCATATGAAAGTTACACAAATAAAAGCAGTCGTCAGTTGGAGTTTCCTTTGACCATTTCTTTGTTCTGAATATTGTAATGTTCACACCACATACACTTTCTCATTTAGTGAACAATTCATTTAACAAGCTACTTACAGGACGAGACCACAGTTATTAAGCAAGGAAAGTCTGTACCCCTTTTCTTCAGTTGGGTTGCAGATTTCTAGGCATTCATTTTATTATTATACATTAAAAGTGTTACACATCTATCACAAATTTCACATTATAATTTTTTTAGAAAGAAGGAAATGAAAATAATCTCCTGGTATGTCTGACAAAGGTGACCATGAAAAAGGGCCAAAAGAAGGCCTAGTAGGATTTCTCTGCATTTTTATACAGAATCCTGGAAGCAACTTTTTTTGTAAACATAGACGAAGTGAATGAAAAATGGAGAACAAAAATTTCAATGTGGATCAGGTGATTAGAGGACACTTCTCTCTCTTCCCATAATTCTCTGATGCCTCTGGCATCATTTATAAAGACATTCCCTTGTGAAGTCTTCACTTTTTCCTTATTGAACCTGCCTACAATCTATTCTGGGTTCTTGTTATAATTCAGAACTATCACACCCCTTTTCTTGGTTTTGTATATGTCTGCATGCTCAAACAATTGTAATTCCTCTGAAGTGTAAATTATCTTATTAATTTAAATCCTTTCCAAGTATCTAGTACATCCAGGCATATCGCTGACTCTAAATAAATGATTATGCAATGGAACTAAATTGATTCTCCCTCAACTTCTCCCCACATTCATGTCCAAAGTAAAGTGTTTATCCCTTTCTACATTGGCTATTTTGCTCAGAAAGTCAATAAAATACCCATTCTTTTCTTAGTATGGTGTAAAACTAACAATGGTATAGAATTCTACATGAATTTGCACAAGCAACATTCTCAAATTCAAATCAAAGATTCTCCTTCTTTCCCAATTTCTTACAAAGGGAACAAGCCCATTAAGAAGAAAGAAGCAAAATTGAGATGACTGTGTCAACTAAGTCTGTATGCCTACTAGGTCCCCCAGTACCCAGGCTTCCATTTTAACCCGAGTTCCTCTGCCTCATCATCACATACTAACTCCTCCCTTCTTTCTCATACCCAGCTCCCTCACCTGGACTACACTGCCCTAATCAAAACCTTGTTTCTCTAGGAAGTCATTTCTAGAAGTCCTCACTCATCTGTCTGTCTCATTCTTTCTGACTTTCCACCCTCACTATTACCTATAAACCATCCTCCCCTGGAACCAGCCTGGTAACTGAACCTCAGTTACTGCAAATATGCCAATATCCTGATCATAGCCTTCACACCAAGGACACATAATGACTCCATTTGGAACCCTGTGCTAAAGGCTTGACCAAGTCTTGCATGACTTCTAGAAGTCTAAGATTGCATCATTGGAACAACCTAGCTCACATTCTTTTCTCATGGACTCTGAAGAACTATGATATATTCTAGACCATGATGGATAGAGAAAAGAAGATTTCAAATTCCTTCAAGCACTGGATGAAATTTCTCAAAAATCTTGCCCACATCTGTCTGAAAAGTTTGTGGCTATAAATAAAAATCCTAACATTTATTCTAGGCAGAGACCTGAGGGTAGGCCCCTCACACTCTCTTAGACCACTTACTTTACAAGGTTGGAACTGTAAATCCTTCCCTGTTCCCTTTGAGATCTATATATGTGTACCTCCTCCAAACCCAGAGAATCTTTCACAAGGCCCTGACAGCCACTCTTTCTGTCATCATCAGGAAGGGAGAGACGTGGACTGCCAGTCTCTGGGTGGAGAGCGTACCCCACCTTCCATGCTAGCAGCTGGCAGACACAGCCGGACTGACCGGGTTTACACAGATCACTTTCTAACCCACTTTCTGTAATTTCTCATTTCCCAGACTGTGCTCAAGTTCTCATTCACTTCCCATCTCCAGTCCCTCCTCTCTAAAATGCTGAGTCATTGCTGCAGAAATGGGAACACAGTTCAGCTCATTCTCCCTCTGTCAGCATTTACGGGGGAAAAAATCTGTATCTGTCCCTGCTGTCCTGCTTTTGTTCACCTTTGAAACTATTTACACTCCAAGACCCAGGGCCGTATTACCTCCTCCAGGAAACCTTCTCTCTTTGACCTCTGAAAGAATGTTTGTCACTCTTGTGGATTTCCATGTGACTTTGAATAGGTGTATATACTAAAAGAGTTATACAAAACCGAAATTTATTTTTCTTTTATTTGTCTTTCCATCAAGGAAATTTCTATTGTACTTATCCATGGAAGCATTGTGCCAGGTATAAAACAGGCCTGGGTAGTCAATGGATATAAAAGTATATTGAGTGAATGAAAGAATGCTTTTGTGCAGGGTGGTAAAAGTTAGATGGGCTTTCTTTTCAGGGTTCTCCCTAAAGGGAATAGAGCCAGCAATGTTTCTGCAAATCAAGAGGAGATAATTATACTTTTTGGGGAGAAAGGAAGATAGACCGACATAGACCCTTCCTGGGTTTCTTCTGACATATTTTCCACTCCACTATTTTTCTTCCTGAAATCTTTCTTAGTATGCAAGGGCTGTGAAGAACAATTTTATATTCTGTACTACGATCAGCTGAGAGAGAAAGAGGGTCTCAAATCAGCTTCAACCACTGGATGAAATTTTCCAACTGAAAGGGCTTCATCTTGGTCAGAACGAGATCACAATGTGTGATGTTGAGCCAATCTAAACTATCCCATTGTTCCCAAGTGTGACTAATATTACTTCCTCTGGCCCTTTTCTTCCCTCTTCAGTACAATGGAAAAGTTCCGGGCTGTTGTTATAGTTCACAGTCTGGACAGAATGACTTCCTCATATCACAACCACTTGAGACCGATAAGGGGGAGGGGAGGAGAACTCAAGTCTCCCAAGAGTATCCTTAAGATTAGCATTGTTTTCTTTTTTCTTTTTTATTCTTGGATGTTGTTTTTATTGTTCTGTGTTATTTGCAAACACAGTAAGTAACAGGAAATCTAAGTTAGAAAGGACCTGGCCCAGCTCTTGTAGTAAGGAGCTGACACTCTCCTCTCCCAGCCTGAGCTCGGCAGTGTAACCCTGACATCCTCCATGAAGGGGTTGAGCTTGGATATAAATGTTGTCTTTACTCAGGAGCTCTGCACATTCAAAAACAAGTCCTCTTATCTTTAGGCTGTCAACAGTTTCTTTTGCCTCCCTCTAGACTATTCTTATTAGTTCTGTCTCCTGGGAAACAGGCGGCATTTGCATAGAGTGAAGAAAGTCAGAGCCTTGCTCCATGTGGACTGCATCACTAGAGACAACTGGTAGTGACTCCTCGCAGAAAGACAGTGGAAAGGCGCAGAGCTGAAGCTCTGAGGTCATCTTCAGGGAATGGAAGCAGAGGGTTCCATTCAAAAGTGCCTTTGAGGTCAGATGCATCTCTTCTTTCATATCCACGGAAGATGATGGGTAATCAAAATGACATGAGGACAAGCCTTCCAGGCAGGATGGAATCCCAGTGTTTTCTGTACTCTCTTCTTCCAAAACCTTGGAAGATATCAACCCCTGTCTTAGCCAACACCTTTTAGCTTAAGTCTCTATTAGTTTCCAGCATTATTCATTAACAGTCTCAGATCCCTTTCTCATCCAACCAACCTGGTGGTAGCAGGGACCAACTAACACATGCTACTTTCAGAGAGAGCCTACTATTCTTGGGCAAAAGGAAAAAGTTCTTCTTTCTGAGAGATTTTGCTCCTTTCACCATAAGAAGTTAGAGTATTCACAAGGAGGCACAGTCCCCCTTGGAAAATCAACCAGAAGCCCTTGTAACTGTGGGATTCACTTTTCCCACGGTGTGAGTTTTTACTGCAATCTCTAAATTTCCAGTAGTTTTAGGGTCAAAGGAAAAGTCAGACCCTTAAAGGCCTTTCAGCTCCCTGGGAATTCAGGAAAAGGATTCATGACATGGCAGAGATGTTTGTCTTTCTCTTTTCAACGATGAATGCTGGCCCCAAAACCACAGCATCAAATACAGAAGTTTTGCTAAATCATCACTATTTCAGCTACTAATTAAGACTAATATTCACAGCAGATGAGTCTGTGGGGGCAATAAACCACTTCTTCAAGTGATTGAACTTCCAAAAAAGCTTTGATGACAAGAATAATTTCCTTGCAAAGGTTTTCTGAGACAATATAAAAGACCTCCATGAATGAAGGATCTGTAACCTGGAACTCTGGATGTGCCAGACACCTGTCTCCTCTGACCAGACATTTGCCCTGCCCCTTTCATTCTGGTAAGTTGCTTGTTTCAGTTAACAGCAAGTCACTGAGTTCAGAATGCGATGCCCAAAGACTAGTATCAAGTCACACAGCATAACTCTTAGCATAGATGGTGAGGAAGTCAACTGCTACTTCTGGAGCACTGGGTCCCCAGTTTAAAGAAGTGATTTCAGAGGAAGAGACTGCGGTGGGAAATGAACCCAAGTCATTATACTAAAGGGCTTTTATTTTGTAGCAAACATACGGGCGTTCCCTCCAGATCTGTTCCAGAAGTACTCCCTTCATGTACCTTTAAAAAATTGGATAAAATCTACATATGCTCACTGTAGAAAAACAGAAAGTACAGATCAGCAAAAAGAAAGTTTTGATTTTCCGTGAAGCCATAATCTAGAGTAGATTCGGTCAACCTTGGCACTACTGACACTTTGAGCTGGATAATGCTTTGCCGTTAGGACTAGCCAGCCTACACATTGCAAGTTTAGCAGCATTGAAGACTATGCACTACCTGCCACTAGCATACCCTTCTTCCTTATTTGCAGGGATCCAAAAAGGTCCATTCCACACTGCCAAATGTGGAAATTGCTTTCACCAACTAAGACTACTCTAGACATAACCATTTTTCTTGTATGCATACAGGTGAATATGCATTTTAAATGGCAGTACAGTATATTGATTTATATTTTCATTTTTACTCTTGTCAGACATTTACCTCTCATCATATCCTAAACAATCCATAGGTGCTTTACAACATCACCTTAATGGCTCTATTGTGTTCCACTCCATAATTGTAACATGCTGTAACACCTGGGACAGTGAGATTATTTCCAAGGGTTTCAAAGGTATTAAAACACAAACAATTATTATGCCTCTTTTACCTTCCAAAATGGCAGAAGGTTGTATGCTGCATACAAACAAGAAAATAAATCCTTGCACTGCTTCCTTCTACTTGCCTCCACCACTGGGGAGTCAAGAAATGGGGAGAATCTTAAATCAAGGCCTGGTGACGCTTCTGTGTTATTAATGAGTAAGGCCCTGAGTACAAAATGTTCATGAGTTTCTGTTCAGTCTAAGGACAAGAACTGAGTAGTAAGCCAAATGAATTTTGGAAGGTTAAGGGAAGAGAAATAGTTTATGAATGGGAAGCTGAAAAGAAACTCAAGAACAAGGAATCCTGGAAAACAAAAAGCAAATTAATTGAAAAGAAGCTTAGAATGAAGGACTATGAAAGTACAAGAAGAGGGTAGATTTCTACTGGGTTGTCAGCCTCTCTACTGCCCAAACTCTCTGCAAAAGTTCACCATGCTCTTTCCTTGGGGCCCTAGTACCTAGAAGCGTGAAGGATATTTGGACTGGGATGTGTCTTACAAGGTGGTACATTGTAGGGGTGGGGTAAAACACAGAGTATGAATGGAGAATTAAACAGAATTTGCAACCAGAGACCCCTAGGAGAAAAAGAGTCACTGGAGATAATTGAAATTTGGGCCCTAAGGCCTACACTATATCTGAGATGAGTGGTTGACTCAATCTTCTTCAAATACTAAAAGCCAACTGATCTTGATAGGATAAAAAATGGGAAGATTGTCTAGTCATCAATTAATTAAAATCACATTTTGGGCATTTATAAACAGTACTTTTAAGGTTTTTGTAGCTAATTATTAGCAGTCACCCTTTTCTTGCAGGAACCAAGAGAACCCATGCTTGTAAGGCTTTTCAAACATTTTTCTCAAAATCCCTAATGAGAAGGTTGTAGTCGTTCACTGGTTTCCCATATAATCAGCAGGGATGACAGTTTCCTCTTTCCTATCAGTTCCCCCACGCTGGCGCATACTCCTTCCATCTGATAAGCAAATGAGCTTCTCCCTCTGCACAGGGTGGGGGAGCTAGAAGCAGAGCCTATGACTTTTCGACTCCCAATGCTTGCACTGTTTTTTGTCTACTGTGCTGCTTCTTTTATAAGGACTGGGGTACACAGCCCTTGGGGGACTCATCAGGAGTCAGTCTTTACCTTGTCACTCTTCTGCTTAACCATATTGTGCTGAGGCTAAAGCCCAAACTCTTTCAGCAGGTTGGAAAACCCTTCTCAATCTAGTTTTTACTTCTCCATCCTTTTCCTATCTGGAATTTTAAATTCTTTCCATAAAATTGACTTCATGTTCTCAAATGTACATTGCTTTGTCTTGCCTCAGGACCTTTGCATAGATTCTTCCCTTTTCCTCCCCCATCATTACCTGGGTTATCTTCTGCTCATCTTTCAGATTCAGTTTAAACATATATTTCTTTTCCTTGTATCCTAAACACAAAATCCAATATATGGATTTTAGCCATGTCCTGGGAACCCCAATGGCTAGTATATTTGCAGCTTGAAATATATTAGATTATTTCTGCTCTTATGCGTCTTTGTGACTCGTAAACAGTAGGTTGTGTGGCACTGTTATTTTTATGTGTTTATATAGTACTTTTTATTTTGAGGAGTACTTATAAATTGTGTTGTCAGACTTGTCTAATGACCTGTCTGCTCCATTGTTATTTAAACATCGTAGAGTATCACCCAGATTTATAAAACGTAAGATCAGTTTTTGCTGAGTATTACTTGCCCCTATAGACGAAAGAGATATATCCAGGTTAGCACAATCTCATATAGTTCTGAGGGCTTTACAAACAGCCTCCTTCGCTGAGCCATGTTCCCTGCTTGGCATCTGTAGGCATTTGATTACATGATTTGTGCTCAAGAGGAACATATTGCCTGTTAATATCACGAAAAAATCTTCCGCTGTTAGAGTCGTCTGACAATGGACTACATCCACTTTTTTTTTTTTTTTTAATGCTGTAACATGGCCTTCTGCACATGCTTCTTAGTAACACCTGACTCTACCAACATGACTGGGAGGTGCCAGGGGCCAGGAATTAACCATGCTCCCAACCAAGGCATCTCATGCCAGGTGGTCTCTGAGTGTGTGTGGAGCCAAATTGAGCTAAACGACTGTCTTGGCAGCAGATAACTTTCCAAGACTCAACAACTTGCTTCCAGCCCAGCCAAAGGCTTGCTGCTCTGAGGCAAATGTCACTGTGGTAGAGCTGTCTTAATGAGAAGGCATGCTTGCTTCTCTTCTGGGGGAGTTTCCTAGAGCGATGCTCTTAGAAACTCCTTGGCAGGAATCCTCAGCCAGGCTTGGCATTGACAGAGTCCTCCTGCTGGCATTAACAAGCCTCTTATTTAAATGTAAATGAGCTCTCAGTGCCAGTTTGTGAGTGAAACACATCGCTTGTGTTAAACCAGAGCTGGGAATGCTACAACACACCAAATGTCAGCTTGGTTTCCACTTCCCCACCACATCCGTAGTTCTCAGTGTAGCTCTCTTTGCCTTGCCTTCTCTATCTGCAGAGTTGGGAGTCCTCAGTCAACTGGAAGGATTTGTGAAGTCCAGGGGCCTGTTCATAGCCACAAATCTGCTTTAATATGATCTACAGTAACTTACTTATAGAGGTGGGGATGGGTGCATTGGTATTACATCAAATTCCAATCAATGAAAGAGACTTCAAGGCCCATCAGGCCTAGCAAAGAGCCCAAGCTCTTCTGATTGCTGGCTGTATCAGTCCAACTGTCCCCAGGAGCCTACCTATGATGCTATGATGTACATGCTCTCATCTTCACGTTCTCTAGTTCTTTCCCCCATCTTATTTCTAGTTCTACCCAAATGCACATCTTTTGGTGATCTTGCCTCAATATCTGATCCTGCTTAGCTGTCTATTTCCCATTCTCTATTTTCTATGTTTTATCCAATATCCAGTTACAGCATTTCCCTCTTTATTTCAGATCTTTCTGGAATTGACTTGTGCTCCTCCAACACTTTAGCGTCTCTCTCCTGGACACCCCAGTGGTTAGCATATTTGCAGCTTGTAAGATGTTAGATTATTTCTGTTCTGTTGTGTCTAATATCACTGGACTGTGCATCTTGAGGCCAAGACTGCCCCCCTCATCCTATACTATATCCTAATGAATGAATCAATAGTGCAGGGGGGTAGAGAAAAGAGTAAAGAAACTCCATTTCCCTATCAGGATCTTACTACAAGAGACCAAGTAGGGCTTCATTCCATCTCACCATCCTTCAGTCTTGCATATGATTTCTGGGTTCTCTGGAGAAACAGAATAGGATATATATATATATATATATATATATATATATATGATTATGGAGGCTGAAAAGTCCCATAATCTGCTGTCTGCAAGTCAGAGAATTAGCCTAATCAGCCTAAATCCAAGCCCAAGAATTGGAAACTCAGGCATTCAAAAGGAGAAGATAGAGAAAATAGACATCCTGGTTCTGCCTCAGTATCTAACATATAGTATGATCCCAAATAAATTCTTTCCCTTAGGAACTCAGTTTTCCTACCTATAAAATGAGATCATTGGGCTAAATAAATCCTAGAAAGAATCCATTGAGAAAGAGCAAAATACAAGCCAAATGAACACCAACTCATTCATCTAATAAATATTGAGTGCCAGGTGCATATCTGAAGTATGCTGGGATCTGCAGATAGCACTGAAAAAGAGTAGATGTGAATGTTACACATACGGAAGTCACAGCCAAGTGGGTGATGCAGCCATTAATTAAGGAATAAAGACAAAACTAATATAACTGTGATAGCACCATGAAGCTTAGAGAAATGGCCCTTTGAGAATTTGAATAGAATGCTTTCGGGGACTCTGAAGAGTACATGCATTCCATAGTTCTGTGTGGCAAGAATAGAGAGCGAGATGGCAAGAGACAGTGGATGAGTATGTACTTGTGTGTGTGGTGAAAGATGAAATTAGGCAGCGGGTAAGGCGGCTGGGTCTGATCATAAAGAAAATGATGTCGCATTGTCCAAGAGAGCAGAAAGTTTCAAGAATTAAATCATCCAGCAAGAATTTGATGGAAAGAATTATATGTTGTTTATCCCTTTGTCTCTCTTCCCCAGCATCAAGGCATCTAACCTAGAGTCTGATGTAGAGTAGCTGTCCATGTATGTTTGTGGAATAAATATATTGTTTCCTTCACTCTACAGGAAAGGGAGACATAGAGGAGTTAAATGCATTGTACAAGGTCACTTAGCTTGTTGATAGTTAGAAATAAGATCAAAATCTAACTTTAAAATCATGCAGCTTTTTAGAACCAACTGTAGTACTGATTCCTAACAGCAATTCCTATCCTGTGGAGGTACCAAGTGGGAAGGACCACGAGAAAGACAGTCCCAAGAGCCACACACCTCCTCCTCATGCCCCTTTCAGCTCCTCTTACTTCGTGCTATTGTCATCCGCTACCATGAGTCCTTGCTTTAGCTGTAAGGGAAATTAAAGTGAAGGTGACACTATGAATTTACAAGCAAAATCTGTAATTGGAAATTAAGAGAGAAGATGGGGAAAAGACACCAGCTTGAGCAGTAGCTGGAGGATCACACCCTGCTGAAGAGAATCACACTGTTTTAAGTGACTAACAGGCCTGTATGCATTGCTGAGAAGGAATTGATCCAGTTTTGCAAAATAAAGGTCAAGCTTTGTTCTTCTTTTAGTTACCTACTGGGCATTTATAGGCCTAAGCAAGAAGTCAAGGGGTTTTTTGTTTGTTTTGTTTGTAACAAAAACTACTTTTAAATTCTTGACTGCCTCAGAAGAAAACACACATCATGCTTTTGATGAATAATGGGTTAAGGACCTGGGAGTTTGTTCCTTGTCTTTATGGTAGTCATTGATGATGTCATGATTACCTTACTACTACCATTTCTTTGTTCAGAGACAGGAAAACACAGACCTTGCCTGAGAGAGTCACAGTCTCTCTCTCTCTCTCTCTCTCTCTCTCTCTCTCTCTCTCTCTCTCTCTCTTCTCTGTTTCTCTCTCTTTCCATTTTTTCCTCCTTGAGAGATATTGTCTGGGGGACTGTCAGCTGGGCAGTCATCAGATTTACAGTGGCTGTACGTCAGAGGCTAAGTGGAAACTATGTAGATGTAAAACATCTGCTTCCTTGAAATATTGCCTTTCTCTGTGAAATGGACGCAGGAAGTGATCTATTGCTCCTTGGTTCTCTTTATTTAAGGAGTATCTACATCACTTTCCAAGAGCACAAGAGCACACAGGACGTTGCGTTCTGCCTGGCTGATGGCAGCTGTTCTGTGAGGGATCTCCAAGTGCTTCTGCACATGAGAGAAAGAAGGGGCTAGAGGACTCTCCTCTGGGAGGTTTCGGTTCTGTTAGGACTCACGCTGCTTCATTAGCCTTTGGCCTGAGCATTTCAATTATGGAAATGGATTTCACATCAGTAACAATCATACATTTTATGTTAAGAAAGCGCAGTACACCCTGATGTCTGTTTCCTGTCCCTTGAACTGTACATACTTCCTCTGCTTATCAAGATCAGAGAGCAAACAGCCTAGATCTCAGAGCCTAAGATTCTGACCCATAGTTAATCCATACTTCAGTTGTATTTTCCAGCTGCTTCCCCTGGTCATTTGTATATGACATCTTTGAAAAGAGAACAAGGCTTAGAAGCTGGACTGAGGTCATCTAGAATTGGAATCTATTTTAAAAAGAGTTCAGCAGATGACCTTTTGCCATATTGGCCAAGAAAGGAAAATTTCTTAGTAAAGAGAATGGAAGTCCAAATAAAGCTCCACAGAAATGCACCAAGTTGAGAGAAGGGGTACCATTCATTCTCAGTGTTATACCTATATGCCTTTGATCTGCCTACTACCTCAACTCATAACAGAGCTTAGGAAAAAATACACTTACAACAAATCTACACTGGTGGTTTTACACAAGCCAGTAAGGTTTAGGAGTATCTGGCAGCTCTAAGTCCATGGGGCACCATACTATCTTAATATGGAGGGAAAATGTTTCGAATGCTTGGAGGGTACCAATGTGAATGGCAGCACCCTAGCCCACCACCAGAATCAAAAGAAAGAACTAGAAGAAACAAAATGAAGTATTTCAAATGGGTGCTGTATATGTGACCACATGTGAGTCATCTTCTTAAGCTTCTCAGAGATACAGAGAACTTTATGGGTATTGTAGATGTATGAGTGTGGGTTAGACAAGGATCAGGGAAGGACCATTTAGGGGCAAAAACCATGGCCCCACCCTACCAAGCTAATGTGATATATAGGAAATACACTTACTGTTATGATTATTGGCACATACAAAGCCATTAGTGTCCAGTATTAATAATTACTCACTGTGTGTAATACAATCAAAATTTCTGAGACTGAATGAATGGAGTGTAACTCTTCATGATACATCAGAGATGTCCATTTCATTCCTCTGGTGCTTTGTCCAGAGATAGCCTCACGTATGTTTAGAAGATCTCCAACACCTAGTCATCAGTTTTCCACCCAAAATGGTCACCGCAGGAGAACCAACATATATGAACTGTGACCACAGCTACATTGCTTAACCTTTCCAAGCCTCAGGTTCTTTCCTTATGAAATGAGGATAATGATGCCAGCTACCACGACTTCACTGGATTTTATAAAATATTAAATAGTCATCATGAAAAGTTCTTTGAATATTGTATACCAACACAGAAACATAAAAGAGATCAATCACTCATTGCTTTTGTGAGAGCAGGTGCTTAAAGAATATACACTGGTTGTCTTCTGGTAGTATGGAGTTTGTGGTTTCTTTTCCTCTGAAAGTTGCTTTCCCTGTAGTGTCCTGTTCTTCTCATCTGTCTAACCAGGAAGTGGACATTTAAGTCTGATGGTTGAAGATCCATCTCTTCACTTTTCATCCTAGTGCAGATACCCTGCACGCAGAGCCTAGAATGGTGAAGTACGTGACACTTTCTTAGAGTCGAGGAGCATAGAGCTTCCAGGGCCTGAGGACTGACCTTTCCCACTTATTATTCACTTTTTTCGGTTCCTTCAGTTTTTTACCAGCTAAAGACAAAAGGCCTCAGTTTCAGACCTGCCACAGTATGTGCCCCAATGACTCACTTCCTGAATTAGTCACTATATAGCTTTTCAACACTACAGTGAAATACTGGAGACAGGCTATTTATGAAGAAAGTAGGTGTATTTAGCTCACAGTTTTGTAAACTCAAAGAGCACTGGTTTAGTCTATAGCAAGGCCTGACAGTGGATGGCGTCAAACTATGAAAGGAGCACGCATGGGGGAGGGGGCAAAGAGTTACATTTTGAGTCAGATAGTAGAGGAGAAGACTGGTTTGCTTCTTTTATAACTATCTTTTCACAAGAGGTACCAAGTATTTCCAGGGCAAAGAGCTACTTTAATTCCTTATAAGCTCATTGTCCCTGGTGACCCAATAACTTCCCACGAGGCCTCCCGTCTTCAAGGTTTCTCTGCCTTTTATCACCACCGCCATGGTGGGGAAGCTCTCCCAAAAATGCACCCTGTTTGAGGAAACCTCAAGCCATACCCAAACTACAGAACTCTCTAATTTGGTTTCTCCAGGTTCCTTCACTGCGAAGTCCTGGCCTTCCATTCAGATGTACCAGGGCAGCCCCACATCTACTTGTATTATTTAGAGGATTGGCTTTACATGAGACTTAATGTCTTCAAGCCACTTCGGCTAGATCTTTATGGCTGTTTTGTTTTGTTTTGTTTTTCTGCCTGGTAAACCACAGACAAATTTATTCTTACATTTTGCCTGTGGATTCTCTGATCACATTGTGGAAAAGTCAAGTAACAAACTACAAATAGAGGCCTTAGACATTTTTTAATTGACAGAAGTATAAAGTAATGGCTGCCTAAATACCCATGTGGATTCTTGTCAATGATTCTAATGTCATGTGCTTAGAGTAATTTCATTCTGAATCTTGGCAAGGAACTCCTAGGAAAAGCTCTGCTTTCTTTGCAAATATTAAGATAAGTCAACCTCAAAGTGTTGGCTAAGCTTTCTATTTCAGTCTGGCATCAAATTCACTTAGCTTTGTGGTGCTTACGTATTAAAGACACAGGAGAGTTTACTAGCCATAGTCTACCCCAGATTATGTAGAATTTAGGAAAATGGGTTGTGACACCCTATTGGAGCCCTTTCTGTAGATGTCTTAATCTTCCAGAAAACAATCAACTAAATAGAATGTTGGCAAAACCAATATCCTGTTGTGAATAGTTATGGGACCCTTTATGCTTTTATTTGACATAAAAAGACCTGGAGGGCCACAAGACCTACTCCTTTATGTTCAATCTAAACTTGACTTATGCTTTTTCTCTGTTTAACATTCTACTAGAACTCATGTCCTAGAGACAGAATGAAATGCTATTTGTGTTCATTCAATGCATAGTAGCACTGAAGAATGAAGGCCTGAATTTTAAAAGTTAGAACATCCGGGCACATTCCTCTTGGGTCATTTCTTTAAGCCTTTGCCAATGAAGTAATATGTGTTGACTTTTTCTCTCATACTACAAAAGGGAAAGATCACATGTTGAATTATGGAATTTTGGTTTGGGAAAAGGCCTAAGAGATCAAATTGTTTAATTGTAACAGGCAGTTGTAATCCCCACCCTCCCACCCCCTGTTGAGTTCCACAGTTGAACAGTTATGTAAAAAGAATCTTTCTTTTTTTTTTTTTGAGCTACATTTGCTGAACTGTAGTTGATTTGTAATTTGAACCCATTGATTCTAGTGTATCTTCTGATGCCACATCAACAAATCTGCCTTCTTTTTTTCATAGCAACTCTTCCTTGTCTTGAACTTTGTAAATATCCTCTCTTAGATGAGGGAATAAATCTTTCATTTGCCTCTCAAAGTACCATAGACAGTTCAAATCATTACCCACATTGTCCTACCATTCCCTATGGGGTGGGATCATGGGACCCTCATTCACTCACTGAGGATCATAGAGAGAGAATCTCAAGGCCACCCACCTTAAAGATGGCATTTCAGGAATTCGAAGACCATCTTGGAAAGCCTAGTTGCATTCCATCATTTTGCGTTCCTTCCCAGGACGAAGGGCCCTGGCCAGCCCTCTGCAGGTGACACCTCTTAAGTGATCTTTAACCAAGACAGAAACTGAACCAGAGGATCTTAAGGTAGCCACCCAGACCTGCATCTTAAACCTTCTAAGTTGTCACTTTAACCATTATATACAAATAAATATCTAGCTCCCATTCCTTCATCTTGCAAGAAATGTAATACTTGGGAGGATTTTATAGAAAGATGATCTTTTCTGCCTGCCAGTTGGAATTCTGTTCTCTAAAGTTCTACTTCAGCTTCTCCCCTGGCTTTCTTGTCACCAGTTCTGATGAATAATGTCATCTTTCCACAGCTCTTCATTAGGATCATGAAATCAAAACTCCATCCTGACCTGTTCACTCTGTCTTGCTCCAGAGACACAAGGCCGTTGTACAACTGTTTCTGTTTAAGATGTGAATGATGGAAGGGACATAGAATAGCAAACAAGATTACTGACTGTGGACACCCACCATCCAAGGGAGTTCCTGGCTGGTGCCACTCACCTCATGCTTTACCCTCTGTAAAAGTAGTTCCTTCTCTAATCCCATCACTAAAGCACTTACCCTTTTACCCTTTAAGAGAAGTAGAAATATTTTCATATGAATATAGGCATCTCAGTGTAAGGAAGAGACCGCTACACATCCATCCTTATGCAAAGCATTTCTTTCTTTTTTTTTTTTTTTTGTGGCACAAGAGATTGAACTCACAACCTCACGCCTGTCAGACAGGTGCTTAAGTCACTGAGCCAAACTCCCGGCCCTGGTTTTTTGAGGCAGGGTCGCACTGTATAGCTCAGGCAAGCCTTGTGCTCGCGTTGTAGCCCAAGCGGGCCTTGAACTCACAACGCTCCTCCTACCTCAACCTCCCGAGTGCTGGGATTAAAGGCGTGCGCCACCACGCCAGGCTGCAAAGCATTTATTTCTTCATTGACTTAACTCATACCTCCAGATTGAGTCTTAGCCTTGCCCTTCTATAATGAGCAAAATGCTGATTAAAGCATTTTCTTAAAAAAAAAAAAAAAAAAAAAAAGAGCAGTTTTTTCTCAGGGAATTGTACTTGTGTCCCCTGGAGTGGAAAACATTTCCACAAGTATTACAGAAGGAAGGAAGGAAGAGAGGGAAAGAAGGAAAGAGGAGGGGTGGAAAAGGGAGGGAGAGAGGAAGAAAAGGGGGAAAGTTGATGGGGAGGGGCGCTTTTCTCTTCAGGAGAATTGTCTACATTCAGAACAACAATCTCTAATATTGCAACCAAAAATCCTTTCTGAAACAGGCTAAGAGTAAGATTTATTTGACTTTAAAATACATAAGATTCATTGAATCAAGTCAAAAATCAATATTCCCTTGGTCACATTTCCAACTTTAAACTGAGCAAAGAACGCCACAGAATCCATCAAGCAGTGCACTTTACCGCCCACTTTGGTGGGTAGAGCCCTTAAAACAGGAGACAACCTTCGAAATCAGAAGATCACTGCTGCAGCAGAATATTGCCTCTTCTTTGTTCATCACAAGGGGTTTATCTGATGTGCACAACAAGATAGTTTCACAAGGGAAAATTATAACAACAAATACATTGAATCAAAGTTGGTGGTGCTTTCAGAAATGAAGACCGAAATACTCAGGTAAAACTAATTTTGGGGGGCTTAGATTCAGCAAAGCATGGACAGCTGCGTAGAAATGTGAAGGGACCAAAGGGCATGGTTTAATGTAGCAGCCTGAGGGAGAAATACAGCAAGGCTGATCTGTGCGGCATCTTTGTGGCCTTTCTGTGTGACATCCCTGCCTTCTGGATGTGGAGCCGGAAAACTGTCCTATGAGAGTCTTCGAAAGAAAAGAGAGAAGGCGAAAGAATGACCTTTCTAGGTTTCATGGTTTGCTTTCGAAGAGAGGAGTTCCAGTTCCTATGATCCCTTGAGGGAGAGGAATTCTGGTTTCTATGAATGACCTTGGTAGGAGACAAGAGGAATAAGAGACAGAAGAAAGCCTGAAAGATCTGGCTTCCAGTCCCCTTCAGGCCCAAACACTCAGCTAGACAAGATCGTGATTTGCAGTATCACAGTCTGAGCCCTAGCATCTCAAACTAGGCAGAAAATCAAGATGCAAATTATCACTTCATTACCTACTCAGAGTTCTAGTTCCGAGCTGTGGAGCTGTTCTCCTGGGTAGCAATGATTTCATGGCAATATATTCAAGAGACAGTTTTAAAAAAATATATCTCTTCCCCCATTTACTGCTTTAGAAACAGAATCCAGTGCCTAGCTGAGAATTCTTTCATTCCCAATTTTTTTTAAGCAGCAGAGTTGCCGTGGAATTATGAACCGTATAATTTTATCATTTAGTGATATGTAAATCAGGAGGATAAAGGAAAAGAAACAAGGCAACAAACAGGAAAAGGATGACCCTCCATTCACATTTCTATGTGGAGAGATGGCATTGAGACATGGGTAAGACGGAGAAAACCCTCAAACCACATGGCAGAGCAGAGCTTCAGTCGCGATCCCCCCACTTCTAGAACTCTGTGCTCTTAGGCAAATCACATCACCTTCCTGAGCCTTCATGTTCCCTTCATTCAAAAATGGACATGGTTTGATGTAGCAGCCTGAGGGGGAAATACAGCAAGGCTGACCTGTGCGGCATCTTCGTGGCCTCTCTGGGTGACATCCCTTCCTTCTGGATGTGGAACAGGGTAACTATCAGGGCAGATCATGGCTCAAAAGCTTGATAATTAACTGGTGACTGAAGGAAGGAGGGCGTCATCTGTTGTGTGTTGGTCACAGGGTGATGTAAGAGGATAGCATTGGAAAAGACTGAAGACATTATAAGATGCTGGTTATAGATAGCGTATCTTAAGCCCTACTAGAAAAAAATACTGGTTAGTATAAAATAAAAACACAGAAAACACCTTTTCTTGTCTTGTTCACTGATAAGATACTTTGTTTCTGTAGAAACAGAGATGACACAATACCGTTCCAAAGCACAAGTGTCTGTTGCAGAAAGCATCACCTTTAATTTCCCTGGCCGTCCTGGCACATGTACACATGAGGAAAAAGCGACACAGGGCCATTGCTTTCAGTGAGGCTAATCTAATAATCTCCTGCATCTTGTGTCCCCCAGGGGCTGATCACGTGTGGGAACCTTGAGGTAGGTGCAGTGCTGGGTGCACCTCTCGAGTGAACCCACAGTTGCTCTTCTGACTCATTGAGCGTGCAGGGTGACAGGCCCTGGCCTGTTTGTAGCCCACCTCATCATAGCTGGGGCATGCTGACACCCTTAGGCTGTCACACTCTCTCCTCAAGGGATGGCAACCTCAGCCCCATACTCCCGAGGGCATCTTGGCCATGGAATTTGCCTGGAGGGACCCAGGATCATGCTCTTTTCTCTCCTTAAGAGAAGGGTCTCTTACTTCTGTGATCTCAGCAATTCAGGCTTTAACCAGGCTATGTGAAACACAACCCTGGCTCATCTCTTCCAAGGCAGGAAATTGAATTTTTGACGGTACTCGTTTCTTCAAAGATGCTAAGTATGCCAGAACTAGTAAGCTGCTTCCTCTGCTGGGTCTCAAATTTTTCCTATCTTTGAAAAAAAAAAGAAGTAGGAGATATCTGGACACTCTTCCACTTTGTAACCTAGCATTCCCTCCTTCTGAGCTCAGGGTCCCATGAGCAGCTCAGGGTTCTGACTCAGCGGGGCTGATCTGGCGGTAACAGACAGAAGAATTAAATGACCTGGTGAACTTGCCTGCTTATGCCAGCATGGAAGACTTAGCAACTGTGGACTGGAAAATTGTCCTCACAAACCGTGTCTCAAAGAGTATCAAGATTTACCTTACCCATTGCTAAAATGCAGCCATGAGTAAATCCAGTAGGAAAGCACAAGGCTTGGGATGACCTGACCTGGAATTGAACACTTCTGCTGCCGAGTCCAAGTGTGTGACCCTGGACAAGTCACTTTACCCATCTGAGCTTCACATTTCCTCACTGATAAAATAATAATAAAAATATGTTTTCCATAGAAAGTTTTGGATTAATAGGAAAAATGTATTGTAAATTATAGCCTTTATAGTATATCAAAGAATGAACCATTTTTAGTAACAGTGGGGTGTTAAATTTTTATTTCCTTTCATGCTTTCCAATGGTGTAATAGGTATACAAAATGAAGTGTTATTCAATGACGAGACAGAAATTTCTAAGCCTCTTTCTTTGTATACACCGACAAATATTGAGTACCTAGAATTCAGCAAACTGCAGTCTATCTGTATTCTGGTTTGGGAATCAGGAAATAAGCACAGCAACAAATATGCAAATCATTTCAAAGACCCTCTTAACATCATATCATAAAAAATAGGGTGAAAGTTGTGACTTTGTAGTTTGGGTGGTCACCAAAGACCTCTCTGAGCAGGTGATGTTTGCATTGAAATTTGAATGATGAGAATGAGAGATTCGTGGAAAAATTTGATCACAGAGCTTAAAAGTCAATCCAAGTATAGTAATCAGGACTGTAGAATTCTTTGCTGTACTCAGTGACCCACGTTAGTTTTCCCCCTGAACCTAGAACCTGCAGGTCTGTTCAGTTAAGCAAGATTTCCCTGCTTTAGCCCAGATTCTTTCCCCTACAAAGTCTAAGCAGGCTTTCCTCTCTTGCCCCTGGGCCAGGACTGAGCTGTCTATAAGCTTTTATATGGCATATTTTTTCCACATAACCCCATCACAGGTCTCATTACTTTGAGTCTCCATGCTGTAAGTAACAAGTCTCTTGCACAACCAAGTTCAACAATGGTATAGTTTTGATCATTCAACAGCTCTCCCTGAGAGACACTTGGGAAATTTAGTTAGAGCTAATACCCATCTATAAAGAGGTGGCAGACACAGAGTTTACCTATTATGAACTGGGAGAGACAGAAGTGGGTAACAGACATACTGAACATTTTTATTCATTCACCCTGAATTTGTGGAACATTGACAATGTAGAAGACATTATGTAAGGTACTCCTGGGCTGATAGAAATAAATCACACAGAATCTGTGCTCTCAAGAAATTCTGATTTTGGTGAGGAAAGACCCAAATATATCAGAAGATTATAAAGCAAAGTAATAGATAGAACACGCAAGGAATCAGATAAGATATATAAACAGTCGTGAGGAAAGAGTATTATTTTCTTGCAAGTGAATCATAGAAGGCTTTCCATAGGTGGTGGGGTTTGAGGTGAGCCTTGATGGGAAGAAGGAATTAACATCAGAAACAGAAGGGGAGACAATAAACTGTGGAGGTAAGAAAGTTCAGCTGGATACATGCCAGCTCCGACAGACCTGTTTCTACCAACCCTTCTCTGCTTCCATTCATAGGTCTGAGCCCCTCATAAAAGTTATCTTGGGTCAAAGGCACACAAGGGTGCTGTTTGTGCTTCTTTGAAGACAGCACCCATAAAAACTCCTCAGTCTATATGAGAAAAGGTTATAGTTAGGGGTTGGGGGGAAGTAATGAGACCTTTTTAATATTTCTTTTACCCCTAAAAACTGAAATTTCTGCTGCTATGCTGTCTTAGTTAGTTTTCTCTCATTGTTAAGACAAAAATACCTGACACCCAAAGATAAAGGGGGAAAGGTTTATTTATCTCAGTTTGTAGGAGTTTTAGTTCATCATTGGCTGGCTTCAAGGCAGAGTGGCACATGGCAGAGGGACAACAGTTCATGGTGGCAGAAGACAGCAAAAGCAGGCAAACAGAAGGAAGAAACAAGCCTCCTTCTGTCCTTTTTCTTATCCTGACTGGGATTATGGCAGTGCTAATCCAATCAATGGACTGATCCAGCAATCACTCACCCTTAATCCCAGCATTAGATCATCAATCAGTCACAAACCCTAGAGTCAGCTGCCTTCGAAAAGCCTGCCCCCTATCCATGACCACAAGAGGCTTTGGGGTGACATCTGGGCACAAGCCATAGCACAAGGGATAACAGTTCCAACAGTCATTTAAGAAATTTATATGATCTGTGAAACTCATACCAGAAGAACAAGTGCCAGCCAGATGAAAGGGGCTCTGATCTCTCAGGTAAGGTCCACCTAAGAGTTGGTCCTCTAAAGCTCTAAAGCTCTAGCTACCTGCTGATGCCTCCACCTGGGGATGTCTCACAGGTGCCTCAGACTCCCCACAGACGTGCTAACCTAAACTCTTCCCTCTCTTCTCCAACTCCTATTTCCATATATACTTTGGGTAAACATTCTTGTTATTAGCAATTGAGCAAAGATATCAACTCAGGTTATTGCCTGCACGTTTCTGGTTCCTTACCTCTTGTCTGGATTTTTTTACCTTCTAAATAAAACAACTTACCAACTCTTGACAAATTTAAATCTTCAGTATCTAAATCCTTCCCTCTTTTCCAGCCCCATTGTTGATGGTTTGACAATTATCAACTGGTCTGGCCACTATGACAGCTTCAAACTAGCTACCTTGTCCTGCTTTTCTCTCTCACACATCATCTACATTATTGCTACATTGTTCAGAGGATGGCCATTCCTCAAAATGTTTAGGCTGTCTTTCTGCAGAAAGAACTCAAATGGTTTTCTATGGCACTCTGCTCTGCCCAGTGTGGCCTAGACAAGATATCATGATTGCCTTCTTATAGTTCACTTATACCTTCTTATCTAACAAAATCTTGCCTGTTCTTTAAGATCTGTCCATATGCTACCTCCTTTGTAACTTCTTTCTTGATCCCTACACAACCATCTCTCAATGAAATTCACTCTGGCTTTCTTTGTGCTTGCAAAACACTTGATTGTTTCTTTATGTAGTAAGTAGAATAATGATTCCCAGTGTTGCCCACATCCTAATCTCCTAAACCTGTGTGTATATTACCTTACATGGTAAAAGCATCTACAGAAGTAATTAGGTTAAGGATATTGAAATGGGAAATTACCTTGCATTACCTAGATGGGCCCAGTGCAATCACAAACATCCTTAAAAGAAAGAGGTAGGAGGTCAGAGAGGAAAAAGGAGGCTACAGTGCTAGTTTTGAATGTGGCAGGAGAAGCCATGAGTTGAGGAAGGCAAATTGCCCTTAACAGTGATGGCAAACCTTTCAGAGCTTTCAGTGATCCCAAATAGCCTGCTGCAGGAGAAGCACCATAGATTTGCCAGCACTATTGGACACTGTTGGGCATGATTTGCCACCATTGCTGGACTGCAGCATAAGCGTCATAGATTTGCCACCACTGCTTTTCTATACCCTCTATATCCCTATAGCTCCCACTGTAAATTTCTGACCTCCAGAACAGTATGATAATAATTTTGGGTTGTTGTAAGCCACTAAGTTTCTCGTAACTTGTTAAATAGCAGTCATAAATTAATACACTGTACTTAACATTTATTTATTTGCCTCCTAAATAGTGTCCTTCCTAATATTATAAATTAGTTGAGAAAAAGGGTCAGACATATTGATTGTTTTATTCCCTGATTTCCTAGCTCAGTGTTCTGCTCATGTAGATGCCTAATATGCCTTTGAACTTAAAATAAGTACCCCCTTTTGAGTATCTGAATTGGCTTCAATAGTCTTTTGAGAGAGGTCCCATAAATAGACTGAAACTGGTGTACATGTGAATCCAGGCAGGCTGGAACAGATATGTGGACATCATTTCAGGTGGTTGGTTTTCATTGGGTTAGTAATGCTGCCAGATTTAACACAAGCAGTGGTAGTGGAATTTATTAAGCAGCCCCTTGTAGGGATGCCTTGGGGTGTATGCTGTCATTTCATCTCTTGTCATTCATACTCTGTGTTGGTTTTGTTCTTACTAAGCTTTACAAGGGAGTAAATATGAATGCCCTAGAAAGGAAAGATACAAGGAGACCAAGTTTTTAGCAGGTTATTGCAGTCAGGAGTTGTGCTCCATATACCTCCAGTCCTAAAGTCAGTTACTTCTCAATGTATTCTTTTATTCCTTATTCATACATTAATTTAATGAGTATTTAACAACTGCTATGTGGAATATATATATTCCACATATGAATGTGAAATAAACACCAAGACAAAGAGTAGAAAAAGAGAAACAAAAGTTTAGGACATTAAGGAGTTCATATCAGAGAACAGACGTGGCAAGGAAGTAAGGTGTATTTACATGTAGCCACTTATTAATTATTTTCCTTTATCAAATTTGTCAATTAGCCAAGGCCAAGGCAACTGTGAAAATTGTCTGCCTTATTTCTAACAGCCAGAAATAAGACTTTAGCTTCCCAGAGTATCCCTCTCAAGTCATGCTTCACAGGCACAGCTGGATCCTACTAGGCAGTGGATCTTTTCAGTATCACCGTCCAAAATGATGAACAATAGTTTTTTTGTTTCCAAAGGGAAATCAGCGTTCCTCTTCACTGGGACTTCACAATCCAAATTATTAAACTTTCTAAGTCTTCCAGCCTCAGATCTTGGCTGCTCTGTTGCTAACTCATTGTGTGATGTGAACAATTCACTTCTAGCACTTGGACCTTAGTTTCTTCTCCTGTAAAATGAGTGTGGTGGTTGTTTCTGCCCTGCCTGCCTTCTATGAGTTTTGTGCAAAGCAAATATGGTACGAGCAGCAAGGGAGTTTGCAGACTAAGAATTGTTTTTATGTGTTAGTTGTCTTTGAAGCAATAATAGTTATTTGAAAAGTATTTATAGTAATGATTATTGTTGCTGTTATCATTATCTTTATCATGGTTGCTGTAATGGGAAAGTTGTTAGTCACTTTCATGAATCAGGCAGCTATCCCTGTCAAGTGACTCAGTTGCCACATGATCACAAATAGGATGCACTGGAATGCATTCAAAGCCTGCTTCCATGAACAGTCACACTTAGTAAAGCTCTATTTTCCTCTACATATCCTTCCCTCTCGAAAACACTATAGCCGATTTCAGCTATTGTGAGTGTATTCACAGGACAGGGAAGGGATGACCTAGCTCTGAGCTTCCCCTAGGCATGGCCCTCTTCCTTTCATAGAGATAGAGATAGAGATAGAGGATCTTCCTCTGGCCTAAAAGGCCAGAATTTTCCAGCATCTGCTGCCTGGTCCCATGATATCTAATCTGCAGAACCTCACTGACTTTATTGCCTGTGACACACAGCTTTGCCTCTGTCCTTTTGGCATGACTGGTCCAGACACATTTATCTTCTTGGAATTTAGGAGAACAGAATGCTATGTTTTAATTCTAGATGGCCCCCAAGAGCCTTGTATGCTCACAGGCAGATCTTTTTGAAGGTGACTGGATTGTGGAGACATCGCCCACATGTTGTAAGGAGGTGAGGGCTGTTTGGGAGAGGAAGATCACTGGGAGCCTGGTCTACAAGCATTTATCTCCCTTCCCAGTTCCTGCCTTCACTCTCTCTGCCTCTGAATGCCAGGCAGTGAGCAATTGTCCTCTGCTGCACCTGTGCCTTGCTGCCTTGCCTTGGAGCCATCCAACTCTGGACTGAAACTGTGAGCCAAAATCAACCTTTCCTTTAAGTGGCGGGCGTCAGGAATTGTCTCAGTGACAAGAAAGTGACTAAGACATGCAAGACAACAAGAGGAAGCTTCCTGAGGATGTGTGACTTTCAGAAGGCCAGCTTCCCTCATATGCCACTGCTCCTCAAGGTGCTTTTGCTCCTAGTTAATTATGAGTCCCAGATTGGTCTCCTTAATGACTTCTATCTCCCTTGTTGATGAACTACAATCAAGGAAGTTTTAATGTTACTTGTAAATGCTGCTGCTTAGCAACAGGGGTTTTATGTTATGCCTCATTGGAATTTAGTCCACAGTAAGGGGCTGACCCTGCACTCATATTTCCAGGATGAATGATTACGATAGGGTCTAGTGCTCCATTACTCCCTGGACAGGAGTCTGAACATTGAGACCCCTGAGTCTTGACCCTATCACTTATTACCTTACAGTTTAACAAATTATTTCCCTTTTCTCTAACACTTCTGTAAAATAGGCAGGAAAAACCTTCACAGTAAGCAAAGGATTTTATATGTGCTACATTAGTAATTAGAAAATGGTACACCAAAGTCAAGTAGCATTAAAAGAATTTACTGGAAGATTTTAAGTGTGAAACAAGAAAGGTATAAACTCATCATTTACTTGTTATGGAACTGTGAGCTGATCTTCTTCTCTTTCACTACCAATGACACAGCTGGGTGGCAGTATTGGTTGCTGTGAGGGACAAATAACAATATGGTAGAATATGTATTTGGAGTATTGAGAGTTTTGTTATAGTCATACATTGCCACTTACTCAAAATGTCTTGAAATCCCAAGCGTTTCCCTTTATGAGCCTCAGTTTAGTCATCTGATAAAGGCTCTGCTACTAAAGCAAAACAGAATGAAACAAATAAGCACATATGAGGAGACCATTAGATTAGATGATTTGTATTATGTACTGCAAACATATACTAATAAAAACTTTAAAATTAAAATATAAAGACCTTTCTACTAGGTCATAAAATTAAATTTTAAAGTTCTAAAAATCGATAGGCTCAATGAAAAATGCCTATATCTTGTAATCTGAGCAACTACTTTGAAGATAATAATACACAATATATTAATCATTGTTAATCTTCTACCTTTTTTTTTTGAAATTCTGTATCATCATTTTCATTCTTTTTTCATTTTAAAATTAAAAATAAATAAATCAAATCACATTTACCTGGTAGTAAGTGAATAATTTGAGCAAATGTGTGAAAAATTGTACTGGTCAACCCATGATACAGTAGACTTCCCAGACCCACATTCTACACACCTGTAAAGGGGAGAGGACAGGATTAAAGGACAGAACCGTGGGCTCAGACTTTAACCCTGGGCAAGACTGGGCCTTGTTTTCCTCCTCATACACCAGAGGCTATGGACTCACTGTTCTCCGAGGCTGTTTTTTGTTTAAAAGCTCATGAATCTAACTTCTTCGAGTCTTAACTTCTAACAAGTCCCGGGCACAAGGAACAGGCCAGCCTCCTGTGTGTGCTGAGATGCGCCTGGTTAGAGCAGATGGAGTGTGTCTATCATGGTGGCAGCGTAGCCAGTCTGGTCACTTCAGATGTCTCTCCAATTAACACTCATGGCGGCGGCCAACTGCTCAGGCTGCAGAACGTGCTGGTGGGAAGATGGCGGGAATGCCTGGGCCTGCTGCCACACCTATTATCTAAGCCTCCACAGTGCAGCGGAGGAGTGGGAGGGGCCAGCCAGACTTCACAGTGTGTGTGTGTGGGGTGTGGGAGGTGGGAGGAGGAGTGGGTAAAAATGGAAGGTGAAATGAGCGCAGAAAGATTTCTTTAGCTCCAGAGTCCTAGAAAGTTAGAAATGGAAAATGCTCATTCAGTAACAGCCCTTACTATACACTTTGATCTCACTTCCCTTTTTTCATCGCCATGCAACTTGACACGGTTTGAGACTTGATCACCTCTTGCTTCCTGCTTTCTGAGCAGTCTCTCTGCCTTTCACATATTTACTTATTTTTCAATTCTTGAAACTATACCCCGTAAGGCAGGCAGCCTGATATTTGTAAAATCTAAATGATGTCATCCCTTGGCACTTCAGTGCTTCCTCATTACCTCCAGGAAAAAATAAATCTAAACCTCATACCCTGACCTGCACAGGCCCCTGATTTTCCTAATCTCTCACTTCCTTGTCCTTTCTTATCCCATGATATCTAGTCATTGGGAAATTTCGTGAAATTCTTCCAACTCTCTGCTTTCCGTATTCTTTCTTCTGCTTTACTTTTCCACTTTGTCAAAGAAGTGCTCAGGTTTTAAATCTCAATTTAGATGTCACCTCTGCTAGGAACCACCCCAGGACCCCTCTCTGCATCCCACAGAGCTGGATAACTGCTGTCAGAACATTTACCACCTCCTAAGGCAGCTGCCCAAGTCCTTACCACTCTCCTTCACTGTACTTTGGGCTTTGAGAGGAATGAGAATACATCAGTTTTCTTCTTAAGGCACTTCCACCGGAGGAAAAATTGACTCGAGGTCAGACACTCTGGTGACCTCCAGACTAATTTGTTCAGTGTAGTGTTTGTATGTTTCCTTCAGCTGTGACCTTAGTCAAGGAGAGCCATTTCACCAGAGTGGGCACATGATTAATATGGATTGACTGAATGGGGGAACGGCTTCATTTTTCAGAACAGAAAACAGGTCTGGAAAGAGGAAGTGGCTCAATCTGAGCCCACGTGAATGAAGATCGAAGGAATTTCTCTCTTGATTCCGAGTCCAGGGTTCCTGTCACTGCCCTGTGGTCTCAAGCGGTTTTGACAAACTTTCTTCTTTTTTGAGGAGCTCTTTCACTGAATGGTTTGCACATGCGTGTACAAAGGAAACCCTCAATTCCTCTGGATTTCCATGTCTCCAAGCTCCTGTGGTACTCCTGGACTTGTGAGCTGGCTTTTGAGAGATGTTGCACACCAGGTGAGCAGTGTTGAGCAAGGTGGTTGAAAATATGTCAGGGAGCCCAGAGCTGCCAAGGGTGGGAAACTACAGAAGAAAACAAAGAAAAGGATGAATCACACATACTGTTTCAGATGTGGATGTTATCTGCAGGTCTCCTTGGCCAGCCAATGGCAAGAACCCTCTTAGAGCCTTCATCTCCCAAGCACCTAGAAAATCCCTGCCTGTGTTGATCTTGGGAGGGAAGCTTTGGCTATGAGCAGATTTTCCTGAAAAATCAAAACAGCTTCTCAGAGTGGGCCCGGCTTCCAGGGGCAGCCTGGGAGCTGGGCATGGTTCCCTATGCCTGGGTGTGAGTGTGAAGTTTTCTGGAGGCGAGAGGGGCATTTGAAGGTCGAGCTGCAGGGAATCCAAACCTCTGAGCCTGATTTACAGCCCCAGGGCCTCAGGTCTCCTCCCTCTTAGCCCACAAAACCCCCCAATTTCCTTCTTTGTGAGCCAGCAGTTCACAGAACAGGGAAATGAGATCTAAGTGGTGGCTTTTTCTGGGCTTATGTATGGATTCTTCCCTAAGAGGATGGCAGAAGGGAACAGAAGTGGCTCTTGAAAATGTGGGAAGAAAAACATCAGGGTGAGTTAGAAAACAGGAGGGCTGGAAAGGAATGTGGAGATTGTCTAGCCAAAACTCTTGTCCTTTCTCTTTCCTTTGCTTTTCTCTTCTCTCCTTGCTCTTTCCTTTCCCTTTCTTCTCTTTTCTTATGGTTTCCAAATAAAGTCTTATATAGAAACCCAACATGCTAAACTTAAAAATAGAACTGCTCCAGGCAACTCCGGGTTGAGGTCTGCTCTCCTTTTCTTGGCTCTTATATGCCTCCCACTGAGCGTATGAGGCCACTACTTGGATCCTATCCTTGGACTTTTTAGACTGCAGGTTGGGAATGTTGCTGTGATCCATGATCTACATTTCACACATGGGATTATGGAGGCATGGGGAAGTGGTAGGTTTTTTGGAAAGATTAAATGGAGAAATTGGGGAAAAAACTGGGTTCTACAGGGACTCTCCTGGCTTTCTATGCTTCCTTCTCATAACCTGTATTAGAGTTCATGAGAACCTTGTAACAGCTCAGCCTTGCCTTCTACAGTGGTGCCATAGTTACTCTTCTCGTTGCTGAGACAAAATATGTGCTATCCCAGTTAAGAGAGGGAAGGTTTATTTAGCTCACAGCTTCTAGAGGTTTCCTTCCATAATCTGCTGGTTTCAAAGCATGGTGGCAGGTGGCAGAGGGGCAACAGTTCATGGTGGCAGAAGACAGCAAAAGCAATAAATAGAGACAAGACCCTTTCTGTCCCTTATAGTGTATGCAGGCTACCTGCCCTAGGGCAGGTGTAGTACTCACACTCTTAATCCCAGCAAACTCTAGATTCTCAACTACCTCTGAAAAGCCTGCCTCCTATGACTACATAAGGCTTTGGAGGAATATCTACACAAAGCCATAACAAACAGGTAAATTTTATTTTTATTAAGGAAAAAATTAGTTACAATTTAAGATACTATGTGTCCATAGTTTTAGGAAAGTAACACCAAGTCAACCTGACTGCTGGCTTTGCCTTTACAAACTCACTCTGGGTGTTTTATCTTTTTGTTAATATAATGAAAGAACTAAACTTCTTCTCTTGTTGCCCACTCTCCCAGGGTCTGGTCTGCCTCTGAGCCTGGCCCAGGTGTGGGAATGTGTATCTGGTTCTGTGACAGAGGAGAAGCCCTGACTCTCCCTTTCCCTGTACTGGCCAGAGAAGGAGCATCATTTGGCCAATGGCTTTCATGCTTCTCCCCCTCACTTGCCTTTGTTCTCCCCTGGCTCCTTTCCTACAGTGGATTGGGATAACTTGCCTCAGTGTCCTCCCTGGTTACTTAGCAACTGCTCTCCAAGATGCTGCTCCAATAGGAGTATAGCTTGGCTGTCAGCAGCAGTGTCTGTCCCCTGCTCCTGCCACTTTAGACATTACTGCTGCTTCTAAGAAGAAGGGGGTGGGCATTCTAAGGTGACTAAGATCAGGGAGGGAAGGCTCTGGGCTCATTTCCAACCTCCTTGATCCACAATAGGCTGTAATGAACATTGCTAGCCCTCCTGAAGATTCCCTGGTTTCAGCTTTGCCATTTTCTTGAGACACAACAGATGTCAATCAAATAGCTAGTGTTGCCTGCTCCCTTGCTGAATTGCAACCATGACAGCTAAACTATATGGGAACCCTGCACCAACTTGAACCAATCACAAACCTACCTTTGGATCAATCACAGGTCTGCAACTACTATATAAGCAATATTCCCCACATTTCTTGGACTAGTTTTGGAGGGGTTTCTCCAGTGTACTGACCCCTCTGTGCTATTGCCTAGGTCCTCTAAAGACTCACGTTGGTGGTTGGTGGACCTGTAAATATGCTGATGGTTTTTATCTTGAGTGGTGTGAACAGGGCAGTGATTTCAAAAGAGCAACACTATGAACTGTCGACCCTAAAGAGATCCACAGACCAGTAGCCAAGAAAAATCAGTGACAGAGACCAGCACCCAGCAGAGTCAATCTATGGCATCTGGCATAAGCTGGCATCAAATGGCAGAGGCCAGCAGTTGCAACAACCAGCAGCCAGCCATGTGAACTATTGGCATCCAGCCTTATCTGACTTTGTTCTGGCACTGCCTGGTGGCATCAGGACCACTAACAGAGTTGCACTTTGCTGATTCATGATTTCTATCTGGATTGAACAAAAGAACCCTTAACCAACTGGCAGAACTTCTGGGCCCTCACACCCAAATTGCTGCCCAAATCCTTTCTCACTTGTTCCTAAACATGCTAACCATGTTCCATGTGCTGCCAGGGATCTTCCTAGGCAGTCTTTGACACAGCATCTTACCTGAAAGCCCTCTCCCTTTGCCTAGACTTGTGTTCTCCCAGATAGTTGATCAATCACTTCTTTAGGGGAAGTAATAAGGAGGTAGAAGAGGCTTACTAAACTAGAATATTCCAAGCATCCCTATCAGTCCAGTTTAGCTTCTCTAAACCACACTCCCATCACCTAGCTCTTCTATATGTAATCTTCTTGATTTCATATAAGACTTTGATGGAGTTCTGCTCGGATATGGTCCCTCCACTTGTCTCAGTAGAGCTTAGAACAAGATATTCACAGCTATTTCCAGAAACCATAACTATCCAACCAAGTCCAGTCATATCTCAGACATTGCCAAATCTTTTCCCTCTCCCTGGGTGCTGTAAGATTTACAAATTCTCTCCAACCACCTCCAGCCCACATTTGTGCCCAGAAACTTCCAGGGTACTTTAGAGTCAGGCCTAAGATTCTCAGACTTTTCTCCCTCAATCCAAATGCTTTTGCTTGGCTTAGGGGCAGATCCAGCCTATTCAAGTCCTAAGAATTCCTCCATGTTCTGTTCTTTAGGACCAGTGAGGATCCCTGCCTGTCCCAGCTGCTCCTTCCAACACACGTGTCAAAATTAGGACTCTATGCCTGCTACCACAGGCCAGTGGAAGCTAACTTGCTTCCTGTCTGGAAGAAGCTGGTGTGAAAGGGACCTAAATAGCATTTTCTCTCAGTCCTCCTCCCCAGAAAACGTAAGCTGGGCACCTCATGTTCCCAGCCCTCTAGGATCAACTCTTTCAGAGTACTGGTCCCTAGGAGAGGGGACCAAGCTGAAGTGCCTTCATATGGAATTAACCTGGCCTATGACCTTAAGAAAGTGTTACAGTGCCTGACTACTCAGAGCATGAACCAGAAACCCCCAAGACATGGTTACAGAGGAAGTTGTGAGCTACAACATTTCCTGAAGTCAGGAATGGGAATTGGACTCTCAGGGGCTGGCTTGGTGCATGCAGTAAGAGGTGGGGCTAATGGAAGGAGTAGGAGCACAGCTCTGGTTAGGCGTATGGGGAGCATCCAACCACACCATCAGCAGAGAAGAGTGTATTTCATCTGGAACCCTAATCGTGCTTTCAGATCTAGAGATTCAGTGAAATTCCTAGATTAAGGGGACTCTGGAGCCCATATCCCCTATGGCTGAATGACAGAGACAGAAAAAATAAAGTAAGACAGATTACTCATGAGGACACCCGAGAGTCTTCTAGAGCACAACAGCCTCTCCACCTGTATTATAACAGCCCCTCTCTTGAGGCCCACTCTGTCCACACAGCCCACGAGATGGCTTTTTCTGGAAATGATCTTAGATGTCCTGAATGCTTCCAGGGAGCTAGAATGCTCTCAGATGAGTTCACAGCTGATTGAGAACCTACTCAGGATGTGCCCCTTACACAGGAGAGAGGCTGAGGTGGGTGTGCCTCCTGGAAAAGCTCTTCATGTAGGGAGATCCTGGAGCCTTTCCTGGGCATAACAATCCCCTGGAAGAGTACCCTGGAGAGCAGAAGCCAGGAGCAGATTTGGAAGGCAAAGTCTGGTGAAGTAATCCTCTGAGGTACCAGCATTGTTGTTACCAGGTAACAGATATTCTTCAAGATGGAGAATAAGTGTTTTAAGAGCCCTGTCCAGCCCTGAGTTCTGTTCTGAAACCTTGAGGCCAGCTTCATGAACCCACATTCTGTGACCATGAGGGCCAGGAGCTCAGAGGGTATGTGGGCCTCAAAATAGTATTGGCATAAGCCACTCACTTCATTTCTCTGACATCAAGCCTCATTTTGAAACTAGAATGGTGACACTTGTCTTGCAGGGCCTTGAGAGTTCAGCTAAGTGCCATGAAATTTCCCTAGAAACAGAGCCCATGGTACCTATTTTCTGAGTCTGATTCTAAAGATTGTACCCAGGGAGAAAAGTACAGATCTCTCTCAGACACCTGCCCTTGGGGTCCTGGAGAAAGGCCTGGAGCATGCACATGGGGACCTCTGTGTTTGCTTTTACAGACTACATATGCATGATGCATTCTACTCTGGAGTAACATGCTAGATTTTAACAACTGGGGTAGGAGGCAGAGGGCCAGAATTCTTCCCCTATGTCTGCCTCAAAGATGCTGAGTTAGCTGCTTTATGACTCAAAGTTCCAGGCCAGGAAGAAAAACCAACTTCTCCTTTTATTCCAGTCTATTGTTTCATAACAAATGTCTTTCAAAATGTACAGAGCTTTATAGTTTCGAAAACATTTCATACCCAGGATCTCTTTTGATCCTCATAACAACTCTATGAAGTTGGCAAGGTAGGATTTTATTCTCGTCTCAAAGGAGAGCAACCTGTGCTCCAGAAAAATGGCTTGTTGAGGCACCCACAGCCGTGGGCAGTAGCAGTGGAGTCATGGCACACTTCTCCTTGCTTCCATCCAGTTTTATTGTCTCTTTTTTCATGTAAAGCTTGAGCATTGTTGAACTTTTATAGAAGTTGGTCATTTCCAGTGTGGTACATCATCTGCATTCAGTAGACGTGATCAGGGTAGTCTGGAAGCATACGTGTACATACAGTTAGACCAGTCCAGGGGGTCTCTCCCTCCACCCTCCTCAGTGGGTTGTACTACTTAGGGATTCCTGTCAACTTGGACAGGAATACACTGTCTGGGGTGTCACCAGGGCTGTCATGTATCATGGAAAAAGTTCAAGAGAGAACTGATAAGGACAGGATCTAGAAAAATCACTCTGAAAAAAAACAGTGTTGAGCACATAAAAGAGGAATGGGGTCTCCCTATTGAGTTTTGTCTGTTTCTTCTATTGCTGCTTCTATTGTTCTAGACTCCAGGAAAGAAAAATAAAGGAAAGGCTTCTATCCGAGGGTTCTAATCTTTTGTTTATATAATCCAGCTATGCCAAGTGACAAAGAACATAAAATGACTAGAATTGTAAACAAAACATATTTAATGCCTGAATTTTTATTAAAGTAATCAAAAATATAAAGTAATCCATACATATGACATATTAATCAGTTTTCCCATCACTGGGACAAAATATCTGATATCTGCAATTTAAAAGAGAAAAGGTTTATGTTAAAAGAGAAAAGGTTTATGTGGCTAATGGTCTTGGAGGATTCAGTCCATGGTAAGCTGGCTCCAAGACAAAGATGGCGTGGTGGACCACCATGGTAGAGGAAAGCTGCTCAATTCATGACAGCTAAAAAGCAAAAAGAACCAGAATGGCCAGAGATACACCCAACAAAGTCATGGCCCCTGTGACACATCTCTAGGTGCCACATTTTAATAGCACATTCAGGTATGAGCTCTACTGATGAGTACAGTACCCTATACTCCAATCATACATGTGACTTTGAGGGAACATTTTATATCTAAACCATTACTCAAGGTTAAGCTGCAAACACAGTGCCTTTGTGCCTCCCGGTAGCTGGGTTTTACATTTCAGATGGAAAGTGTACCCTTTTCAAGTGTGATAGTTGAGGAAAGGCTATGGTTTAGGTTAGGCTGACTCCACCCTGAAGTTGAACACTGCAGAAAGCATGTGATAAAGGCAACAGTTCCTTGATTCCTTCTTGCCCATCTCCTCAGAGGAAATGACTTTCAGCCACTTTTGGCTCAAGGGTTTATTGTAATTGTCTCTAGTCACCTGCATAGTGTATTTATTAGCATTATTGATTCGTGTTTTATTTTCTTGTCTCAACCTCAAATATGCACTGAGCACTCTCCTTAAGTCAGGCTCTGTTCCAGATACTGGAAAAATTTTTATCAGTTAATGCTCTAGGGATAGATGAGTATTCAGATTACTAGAATAGCACCCTCCCTGAGTATAATCACATCTCTAATTCCATTTTGAAAGAATAAGGTTGCTTTTTGGGCAGAGTGAAAGAAGAAGGGGTGGGTTGCAGAGTTAGGACAAAGGTTATTTCTTGAAGACAGGGGACTTGACTGAAAGCACTAAAAGTGAATGTTTGGAGAGTCCTGAGCATTCAAGAGGCTCTTGGACACTAAAATGCTCTTGCAAGCTGATTCCACAACACCAAGAAGTCTAAAGGGTACTTATGTAAGTGTGGCTGAGGTAGAACAGATACACACAGGGCTCAGATAAGGACCACAGAGGTCTGGAAAGGAAGCTTCTCACTTGGAAAACTTATGCTAAGGGGAATTACTTGAAATGTTTAACAATACCTGGTAGAAGAGAACCCAACATATAGTTGGGGGTCCTGGGTTGGAACTCAGCTGTAATACATAATAGTTATTGTCTTTTTGCTTGGCTACACCTCAGTTTCTTATCTTTAAATTGGCAATAAATCCAGTTTTGTTTTTGGTATTACCATGAAGATGAAATCATAAATGATCTTCCAGCTATAAAGTGCCATAAAGTTAATTATTATTAGGGAGTCTGTGTAAAGAACACCTGAATGAAATTCTATAAATACAATTTCATTGTGCCTTATTAATTTTCCTTTCTAAAAATAAATGACTCTTGCCACTAATTTATCACTATAATAATTCTTACTCATGCTCTAGATAATGAGAGAAAACATAGTCATGCTTTCTGGTGGAAGGATTCCTTTAGTTAAATAAATCTTTAAATGCTAATGTCTGAGTTTTCCTTCTGGCTCTCAGAGATTGATGGGTTGCGCTATCTTACAGTCTCTCTGAGAGAAGTTCATTGGCTGGTTTCGTCTGTAGGAGTAGACTCTCAATTTGAATCTGAGTCACAAAATAATTTCAGTCAGCTACATGTGAAGCTCAGTCCACATGAAATTTATTGAAAGTTTTCTCTTGCCAGGAACTATGTTAATAGACTGCTCAGAGAAGAACGTGATCTTCCCTCCGCCGGTTGGAGGTGCAGACTGACCAAATACACAGACACACATAAATTTAATGCAAAATGATCAGGGATCAGTTCTAAAAGAGTAGTATTATTTTGTGTAGTGGGAAACCTAAAAAGAAAAGATGGAATTCTGAATTGGGACTATCTGAGACAAACATGAAGGTGAAGATGAAAACAGTCTTGAAAATTTAACAGAAAGTTGGCAGAGTTAAAGAAGAAGGGGCGGCCCTGAGCAATGGACAGCTTTGGGAGAATTTGGGGAAGGACAAAAGGGCTGCGGTTTGTTGGAAGACTAATGGAGAAGTGGTCTGGAGCCACTCTGGTTTAATTATGTAGACGGTAGCATCCTGTCTTTGCAGGTGTCAGAGTGGACTGGATCAAGTCAAAACACTTGTGGGACAACATAGTCAGTCACAGGCAGATGCAGGCATTGTGCTTTCCTTTCCTGCTCCACAGCAAGGAGGTCTGGAGGTTGCAGGGCTCAGCAAAGGTTTCTGGATTGGATCTGTCTGAGCCCACCCAGAAATCTCTCCTTACTTGCTTTTGTAAATACCCAATTGCCTGTTCATTACCCCATGGCCTAATCAGTGAAATCAAATCAATCACTGTTAATTCTAAGTTCAGTTTACACATGCAATGTTCTTCCTCATATCATAAATAACTGAATGATGTGTGGGAACTTTCCAAAGGCAGTTTAGGTGGGGGAAAAGCTAACATTCAGTTAACAAGCTCGTTTGAAGCTGAATCATTACAAATGAGAGGAAAGAACTCTTGGGATATTAAAATTGAATCAGAATATATGTCATAGGGTAATTCCACAGTAACAAGGAAAAACAAGAACCTAAGTGCCAGACCTTAAAATGTAAAGCTAAAAGGCCTTCGTATGTTAATATTCACAGTAATGGGCTGCAGTGTAGCCCACTGGGTGGACAGTGCTTCAGTGTCAAGCAGCCTGTCTTAAATCCTGGTTCAGCCCCTGTGCCTACATGACGTCCAGTGAGCCCTAATCTCACTGAACTTCAGCTCCCTCACCTGTGGTTTGGGAATGACTCTGCCTCAGCATCGTTCTGAAGGCCAAATGAATCAAGATAATTAAAGCTCTAATAATAGTGCATAGCTAAACATTGCTTCTGTATGATAAATGCTACATAAACATTAGCTATTATTGTTATAAGTATTTCATTTCATTTCTCTATCCCTGAGGGAGAGAAGGAACCCAAATATGCTTGGTCTTGTTATGTGACACTTTTGATATCTGGGGGGCTTATTTATTTATTTATTTATTTATTTTGATACAGGGTCTTTCTATGTGATCCAGGCTGGTTTGGAAATCCCAATCCTCCTGCCTCAGCCTCCTGAGTACTAGAACTACAGACATGTACTATCATGCCTAATTTAGGTGACTCTTTTAAAAATACCTCATTTCACTTAATATTGATGACTATGCATAGGTCGTTATTACTCCCCATTATACTGATAAGGAAATTGGGAAATGTTAGGTGATCTCAGGAGGCTGCCCGGCCAGGAAGTGGACTGAGGCCCAGGAAGATCTGACCTGTAGTTCTCGCATAGTACAATGAACTCCCTCATGTTCAGAACGTTCTAGGCAGGGCTGGCAGATCCAGTTGTCTCTCTTCTGGCTATGTTTTGCTATGGATTACTAAGGGTGGGAATGAGTCTACTGTCTTTTTCTGTTTATTTGCTCTGATATGAGCAGTGCAAACAGCTTTCACAGACCAGAAGTTGCCTAGTATTCCATAGACATGACTCCTTGCTGCTTTCTCTGTAGAAGGAGACAGAATCAGACAGAAAGCAGGCTTGCAAGGGAAGTAGCAGCCTCTTATTCATACTTCATGACACTAAGGCAAAAGGAGCAGAGACTGAAGTAGAAGAAAATTCCACCTGATGAGTTTAATCTTTTATTGTGTAGGAAGCATAAGTTACTGCCTAAGTTACTGTGCGGGAATAAATTCTCCTTCTGAGATTGCTCAGTGAAGAAATATTCTCTGGTTTTGGCACCTCAGACCAAAGCCGAGGGAAGCTAAGCGACCTGCATAGCGGGTAGAGCAGATTTTGAACTCAGGGCTTTTCTCATCCAACTGTGCTGCCTCACGTGGTAAAGAGAGGAATACCAAACACAAAGCAAGGCTGGGGATGTAACTCAGGGTAGAGTGCTTGCTGAGCATGGGCAAAGCCCTAGGTTCAATCCACCACTGCAAATTGGAGAAGAAAATCAGTACTGTGGTTTTGCTTTAGAACTGTTAGCCTTATAGTAATACAGTTATTTTCCCATAGAAAGTCTTAGAACCTGTCAGCGTCTCAAAAAGAAGAAAAGACTTGTCTTCACTGTGGGCCATGAGGACAGGATCCGCCTTCACTTCTCCTCAAAGTTGGTAAGTGCTTCAAGGGGATCAGTGTGGGACTGTTGGTTAAAAAGGACTTTGGATTTGACATCGGACTTTGTTCTACTCCTGTGCTCCTTTGATTCCAGTAGGAAATAATTCGAGGAACTTCTGACCCTGTGCCCTTGTTGGTAGTAATTTAAAAACTTCATTCTTGGCACATCTGCGATGACCAGTTCTGTTGCAGCCGGCCTCCTGAAGGAAGCAGCTGATTGAGTTTTCATCCTGCCTTTGTTTTTGTCTTTCAAGGAAAAAGTCTTTGAAAGCCGAGCAAGTATATGTAGCTGTGACCCATTCACTCCCACTCGTGGCTCTGTGACTGCTATGAAATGGTTTTCGATCAAATGTCATGGCCAACTAACCCGATGGTAACTTTTACCTTGAGAAACTTGTCATTCTCAGCCAAGTTTGGCAGCTGGCTGAAGTCTCTCATTATTTAAGCTTTGAAACATCTAAGAGTATCATTTTTCTATCACAAAAAGTTAAAATTTCTACATTTAGGATAATTTTTTCTAGCTTTGTGTGTGAGATTTTGCCCCATCCCCCACCCCCAGATCCATCATCTCTGTAGCGGTGACACAAGATTCAATTTAGCAGGGCAGAATGTTGCTTTGGCATAGTGGGAAAGAGCAGGGCAAGCCCAAGTGTAGCAAACTGGTTGGAAGGACACAGTAGAAAGACAAATAGTCGAAAGGGTCTTCAAAGTAGAGTGGTGATTTTTTGAGAGTAACACTTACATTTGTGACAGTGATCCAATGATATGTAAGCTTCTGCTCAAAGGAGCCAGAGAGAAGTTCCTAGAAGCCTGGAAGACCCTGAAGCCCTTCTTCTGGGATCAGTGTTTGAGGTTCTGTCTAAATAACTGTGCCAGAACAATGGAAGACTTTGTCCCCAGAGGTTCCTAGTGCTTTGAGTTGGTACATCAATTCCAGTTTCCCATTCTGGGCAAGAATTCACCTCATAGTCTGATCTCTCTCTTTCTGCTAACTTAGTTCCTCTGAGGGTCCTTCAGTAACTCAGACATCAGCAGATGCCCTTACAAAAGCAGTGTCCCCTAATTCCATAGATGTAAATTAAAATTCTCCATGGCTGGGTGTGGTGATGCATACCTGTAATGCACTTTGGAGGCTGAAGCAAGAAGATTGCTGTTACTTTGAGCTCAGCCTAGGTTACATAGTTCAAGGCCATCCTGGACTATATAGCAAGACCTTGTCTCAACAAACAAACAAACTAACAAAAACTTAATATCCTTCTTTCCTCCTCATCCTTGTATCATTGTACCTCAGGGTATTATATACATTTTCATCAAAATATGTAGTACAACTCACTAGTAATATTTACTAATGTGTTTTTTTATTAGTCTACTCTTCCAGAGTGTCTGACCCTATCTGTTTATTCATGTCTATCTCTTCAGTGTCTACTATGAAGAGGACTGAGGGTGAATAGAAATGAAGAGATGGATGTGCAAAGGCCCTGTAACAGGAAGTGAAGACCCTCGTTCATCTCTAAGGTCAGAATTAATCACTTTGTCCCCTCTGTGTTCACAGAAGGGTTGGTTCCTCAGTAAGGCATATATTGACCCTTCCTCTGTACCAGAGGGAACTGTGCAGTTTTACGTCATCCTTGAGGTTAAAGGTTCTTTTTAGGTAAGAACTATGTGTTATTCATTTCATCTACAACTTATTGGCCCAAGTGTTTTTGTGTAGGCACCACATAGGCAGTGGTAAGGGAGGTAGCATCATGCGCTTTACAGAGATCCAATCTCTGTACCTCCAGGGCATGCTTTGGTGTTGATGACACAGTAGAGTTCCAAGAAAAATATAGAGTTGAGCACGCAGGAGTGTGTGCTGATGGGATGACAAGATGAGCTGTGTTTCTCATTGGGAAACTTACTGCAAATGCTCCCAAAGTTTCTCTTCTCCTTTTCTGTGGGTCACTATGGAGACCAAGGTACCACCCACTGAACATCCTATAGACACTGTAGCAATGCACATTCAGTCCTTCGTTCCATTCCCTAGGATGCTTCGACACAAACTGTTCCCTGGAGATAGCAGACTTTCTGCCAGTTTCGAGTTGTGTGGCCATGTTCTAGTCTGAGCTAATTTTGTAAGTCAAATTGCTTAAGAGTGAATATGAAATCTTTGACTGAAGCCCAAATGTATAAATACCCATCACATTTCCTTCCTCCCCAATTTTGCAATCATCCAAAAAAGCTGTTCGTGTTGTCCAGCATAATTAGTTATTTATACACCCTCATGTGGTCTATTGTTCAGAGTTAAATTGTCTGGTATACAGAATTTCTCTTGCAAGGCTTATTTTGCCATTTTACTGCTTTTTAAAGGCTGTTTGTAAATATGTCCTTGTGGAACCCTTTGGAATATGTCTGCACATATCTGCAATTGTGGGGAGAATAATCTATTTCATGTAAGCAAATGTACCCTCTGAGGCCTCACAATATCTTCTACCTTCTGACACAAAGATTACCAAAAGTTAACCTTTCCTTGAAGACTAGGGGAAATCAGAATGAATGCAAAAGTAGTCACAGAAAGGTAGAAGTGGAAATCATCAAGTGACTGGAATCTGCTGGTACTGAAGCCATTTTGCTCAAGAGGAAGCTAGTGGCCCGAAAGGGGAAACGAAAGGGACTGGGCCACAGTCTTTTGTGGGTTAGTGGAATAGCCAAAGACCCCAGTTTTCTTCAGCTGACTCCATGCTCTTTCCATCAAGGCCTCTGAGTATCCAAGTCCAGGACTCTCCAAGGCATTTCAGGGCTTGTCATTATTTACCTCTGAGCTACATCGTTTCATAAAGCTCTGTTCTGGGCTGTGGTATGTGTGCTTTACAGCTCTTCTGTTTCCTCCTGAACTGCTCGGCTGCCAACTGCTATTGACAATTGTCACCCATCGGGCAAAAAATTCGGTGTTCTTTGCCATCACATTGTGATCTGCAACCTGAGTTAGTCCCCATATTTTATGCAAAAAACAAAAACAAAACAAAACAACAACAACAACAACAAAAACAAACAACCTTGTTTCTGAGTGCAGGTCTGAAGGACTCTGCTTCCTGGCCCAGAAAATGGTTTATCTTGGTGACTGTTCCGGGTGAACGTGACAAGAATGAGTGCTCTGGTGGTGGAAAGTGCTGGGGAAAGTGCTCCGCAAAGGTCAGTCAGACCCTGTGATTGATGGTTGCAATGCTCGCCTCTCATCTACATTAACTTCGGCTGTTTAAAGTCTTCTTAGGCTTACTTTTTATAGGAGAATACAAGATATTGATTTCTATCTTCAAATGGGACTTTTTGGTCAGCCAAGACAGCCTTTGCAATGGCAAGGTAAATGGTGTGAAGAATCCAGAAATTCTCCTCCCAGGGCACACAGGCAGGATGTCAGTAGATGAACCTACTGCAAAGGGCCTAGGTGAATTCTCACTTGGAAAAGACCTGTTGTTATACTTGGAAGATATCACATCAGGTGGCCAACATCCTAACATTTAAAATTCATTATCTTCCCCTGTTGTTATCCATAAAATCCCCAGATTTTCTACCCTGATACAATATTAATAAAATGTATTAGATTTGAAATTCATTTATTATTTTATATGTTTATTTTAAATTATTAAATATATAATCATACAAAAAGGATATAACAGATGTGATGTGCTGCTCATCAGATTAACAGATGCTAACATTTTCCCTTATTTTCTTCAAATCTCCTTTTTAATGAGAAATTAAACATAACATACATAATTTTAAAACCCCCAATTACCTTGGATCATTCTCATATATGCTTTTGTATTTTCATTCCAAGCAAATGTTGTATTTCATGACATATAGCAAGTGAGGTGGGGGGACGACTCGTGCTGTATTCAGAAGCCCTAGATCCATTGTAATCTCTATGCCTTTGACTGGATTCTGCTATAATCCTGGCTTTTGTGTTCTTTTTCTGGTGATCTACCTACCCAGATTTATTTCCTCCTAGTTAAAACCTGCTGTTTCTTTTGCCAAAAACAGTAGTTTGGATCCTGCTCCTGTGATTTTTTTTTTCCTTTTCAGAACTGTGGCCCTCCAACCTTAGCTAACCCCAAATCTGCCAACTTCAAATCTGTGTACTCTGACCTGTAGTTAGGAAACCTAGCAGGCTCTTGTACTCAATCCATGGGTGGACACAACTGTTTTTTGTCAGATCTAACCTGTTCGACAGCTTTCCAGCATGGGTGGGCAGGTTCCAGCCCCATCCTTCCTAACCTGTTCTTCGTGGTTATCCCATGTGTGGAACCCAGTTCCTTGAGAAGATACAGTGGACTGGGCACACTGAGGCTGGTGTCTATGGTGATGATGATTGATCATAGCCAGTATTCTTAAGCAATATAATCAGAATTGTAAGATTTAAGGTCTAACATTCAAATATATTCATTTTTTTCTTCAAAATAATATTAGCTACTGTGTCCAGAGCACCTTTTTATGGCAATCTTGTGCTAGATACTTTCTTACTCTTAAAAATAATCCTGTATTTTATAGATTAGAAAGCTGAGGTACACAGAAGCAGGATGCTATGATGGAAGAAAATTATGAAACTTGGAATAAGACAAACTTGAACTTAAACTTTGGCTTTATGATTTGTAATTTTTACTGTGTTGAACAGTTTCTTATGCTATTTTTCCTGAACTTGGCACTGAATAAGTGGTCAGTACTGATAGCTATTGTTGTTCCCGGAGACCTGGAATCTTGTGAAAAGTTGCAAAGCTAGGATACAGAAGAGCTGGGATTCAGACCCAGGCCTGTTTCCCCTAAAGCTCCTCCCTTTTCTTTTCAGGCAAATGAGTTCTCCATTAATGGAAGTGTAATGGTATATGGAAAGAATGCTAAACTTGAAATTAGAAGTCTTGGTCTCTGTCCTCCATCACTAATGAACTGGGTAACCTTGGACAAGTCAGTGTGTTTCCTCTGTCTTTTCTCTTTTGTAACGTGAAGGGGTTGAACTTAATAACCTCTAGGTTCTGTTTCTTCCTCCTGCTCATTCTGTGCCTGTGTTCAAGTCACACAGCACCAAACTGCCTTTCCAAGTGAAATGAAGAAAGGCAATGACATTGATATTTTAAAAAGAAGGTCAGGGTAGGACAGTGGGCAAGGCTTTTGTCAGTTTCTTGTCCTAAATCCTGAACAACTGAAACCAGTTGGATTTCTTTTCTGCTTCCCAACTTCATTTGGGAAAAGATTCAGGTCACAGAGGATTTGAGAGGACAATAAGACTAGTTGCCTAAACTCACAGCTTTTGAGGTCATTCTCTCTCTCTCTCTCTCTGGAGGACCATGGAACATGGTTAATTAAAATAGTCAAGAGACCAAGAATTACAGGAGGGATTTTATTTTTGCTCCACATTGCATTTTTTTCTCTTTTCTCCTCAGTTCTTTATTTAAAAGATATAAGGAATATACGATCACCATTTAACTTCTATTTGCTGCAGTTAAAAAGCAGGAAGAATCCCATGGGGAATCTGTGGACCTCACTTGGTCCCCTTTGGTAGTCCTTTCCTGCTTGGGATCAAGGTAGTAGTCATTTGGACACTGAGTCTATACTGAGCTCCTACCATGTATTATGGTGCCCTGTCGTATGGCAGGTTGGGGTGGTATGTGAAAAAGGAGAATCTTTGATTCTCACCTTGTGTGGAACTTAGAGGTCAATGCAGAGGAGGAAACATGAAATTAAATTATGAAATCTGAGAAGTGCTATGAAGGAGAACTATCCTAGCTTCTTCAGCCTCTGGCCTCAGAGAAGCATTCCTCCATGCCAACTTCCAATAGGTGAGATTCTGAAGTTTGAATGAGAATCATCATCCCCATTACACCCTCAGCACACCTAGACTCTTGGGCTGACCCTGGTTCCCTGGGGTAGCTGGCCTCCTTGGCCTCCTACCTGGTCAGCTGTCTCCCTCTTTACCTCTTTTCAGCTAGGGCTGTGTTTTCTGAATGCTGGCTAACTTGCAGTTCTCCACATACTTCCTTTGCATTCCTACGTGGGCACTTGGTGATCTGTTCCCTAGGAAATTCTTTCCTATCTGCATGTGTCTAGACCCTCTAATTCTTCCAGCCCCTGGTTATGTTCTTTTGTTTTCACTGCTGTCCCTCTTGACTCCTCCTCTCTACCAAGGACAGTCTTCACTCACCTATTTCCATTTTGAAGGCCTGGATATTATTTACCTCTGTATCTCAAAAGATGGCCAGGCACATTTACACACAGACAGTATGCTTTGAAATTGTGCCCCAATAGTGAAGTTAATAAGGTTTGCAAATAATCTCATATAGCTCTGTATAGTATTCATATGCAGTATCTAATCCTAAAATAATCATGTGTGAGAAGAATTGTGATCTATTCTACAAATAAGGAAATAATTACACTGTGGTTATTTACTGAGTACTGAGTCTCCACTAGGCATTACTCTAGGAAGTTCCTACATAGATCATTCAATCCTCATCCATTTCTAGTAAAAATGGTCATCATTTGTACTGAGCATTACTGTGCCAGACACTTTTTAGCCCTGTATATTTATTAACTCATTTAATTCACACAATGATACTCCAGAACAGGTGCTAGTATTATCCTTATTTTATATGTGAAGACATGGAGGCATATGACATTAGAATTTATATTTTAGATGTCCCCCTGAAGTTTGTGTGATCAGAGGTGGGACCTTTGTAAGGTGATTGGATTACAGGGGTGTTATAGCTGTTAGGAGGAAGGACCTGGTTTGAAGGAGGAAGGTCACTGTGGACTTGTTCCTGAAGGTTTTATCTCTCTTCCTGGTTCCCTGCTTATTTCTCTGCTTCCTTATTTCTCTGCAGTTATTTCTCCACCACGTCCCCAGGTTATTCCATCCTATCTTGGAGATAGCTGACCATACAGGAACTGACACTACTGCAACTGAGCTGAAATAAACCTTTAAATTGTGGGCATCAGATATCATGTCTCAGTGAAGAGGACAGTGACTAAGGCTGTGAAGCTTAAAAGATGCATAAATGCATTCCAATTGAAAACTCAAATTTAGATTCAACATTAGATAGTCTGATGCCAGGCAGGATAAGCTCTTACTGTCTTTCCTTCTAAAAGGCCAATTTAGAAATCTTTCACAGTTCTTTCCTCTCTCCTTTGCTTTCATGATGTCACTTCATGCTGCTTCTTTATCCGCTGCCCTGGCTGAGATCTTGAGGTGACAAGAACAGCTGGTGGCAAAATGGCAGGCTGAGGGGTGAGTCCAAAGTGGTCAGCAAAGACGAGGTGGAGCAGATGGGTCCAGGCTGAGCACCGGACTGGCTTTGTGATCTGAAGTTAGATCCACTGACCAGGTTGGGAGACTTCTATGCAGAGATCAGGGCAGACCTGTGCCCTGTTCTGTACTGTGGACTAAAATGGGAGGTTGATGTTTGAGGTGGTGGCCTCAGGGCTCTGGGAAGAGGAGCCCGGTGACCAGAGTGGAGATGCCCAGGTTGCTACAGCCATTCCGCTCAGTGACTAAGCAGATTCATGCTCTGAGCTCTGGACAGGATTGAGCCAGGGGCCCTGGCTTTGGTGCCCCACTTAGACACACTCATCAGCAGATGACTATGAGCAAATCACTTCCTGTCTCTCAGACTCTGTAAAACAGGCATAAGACTTTTCATTGTCCTTGTGGCAGCCCAGATGAGGCCATCGTGTTCTTGAAAACTCTTGGTTAACTGTGAGTGCTAGGTGTGCGTAAGATGCTGTCAGGGGAGAACCCCCACCCCCACCCCTCATTCCTCAGAACGAGGTTATGTTGAGAGAAGGTACGTCAGATTGACTCACACATAACTGTCAGGAAAATGGGTATGATTTTCAGCATTTCCCAGGGGCCATGCCAGGTACTGCTAAGCCAGCGGCATTAGTAACTTTTCTGTAGAGGAGAGGAGGAAGGAGTAGGATTGGACAAGGGCAGTGAGACTGGCTTCCAGTTCCCACCTGGTAAGGCAAATGGAGAGGCTGCCAGGAGACCCGAGCCTGGCTGCGGTGACTTAAACATGGCCCAGGGCCTGCTCTAGGACCTACCCCAGCCTCAGTTTCTCCACCTGTAAAACAGGATACCTCTTTCCAACGGACTGAAAAGGTCTGGGGCTCTTCTCTTCTCCTGCTTGGGGACGTTTCTAAGGGCTGTGTGTGGTTGTGAACAAGGTCTGCAAAAAGGCTCAAAGCCTTTTAAACCAATGCTGGAATCCATCCCCAGGCGGTGACAGGAGAGACCGGTGAGGATTCGCGTGTGTGAGACAAAGTATGCGTGCGTGACACAGGGCTTTTAAATGAATCACTCTGTATCTAGCGGGGCAGCACCTGCTCCTCAGCCTCCAACGGCAGCGCGAGCAACGCAATCATTCAAAAGCGGCAGCTTTCCATTCACATCTATAATTAGCGCGCAGGCTGCAGCTCTGCTGGGGCTAGAGGGAGGTGGCCTGGGGGCGGGGCCGAGAGCCATAGCCCCGCCCAAACCCATTAGCTCCGCCCCGCATGACCTACTCACCGCCTCCCTCCCTTGTCCCAGCCAGGCCTGGGCAGAGCTCTGCGAGCCGCAGGATTCCTGGACGGCGGGCCCCGCTGTACCCCCACTTCGGACTCGCACCGGTGCAATAAATAAGCACCTGCAGGGATGCGCTCGCAGGAGGGCGGCTATATTTAGAGTGGCATCCCCTTCCCCGCCCGCGCCCCCCCACCCAGCGCTCCGGCCCCGCCCAGCCCCCACTCCCTCTTTGTCGCATTACACAGTAATCTGAGATGCATTGGATGAGCTCCAGGGAACAGAATGTACTTGGCAGAGGCGCAGGGCTTGATGTCTGCAAAATGTCGGAAACGCAGCCAAGGGCTGCTAACTGGGTCATTAACCTCCAAAAGCAAAGCGAGGACTGTAGGCCCGCTCTGCCTGCCTTCATCTCGCCAATAAAAATGCCTCAGTGTGAGGGGAAGAAAAAACCCAAGGTTGGCCGCTTTGATTTCTAGGCACCAAAGGGGGGCCCGTCCCCTCCTCCTGGCCCGGGCCCCAGAGCCTCCGGCCGCCCCTGCGCGCAGCCGGGTTTACAAGTGGCTTTGAAAGGCCGGGTAGTTCCGCAGGCCGCGCTCGCGCCGGTGTAGACGCTGCCTAGCACACAGCCCGGACCCGTTCTCTTGGGTCAGGAAGGAAATAAGGGAGTGTTTGTGCGGAGACGCTGGGGGGGCCAGCCCTCCCTAGAATGAAGCGCTTGCTGTTTCCTCCTCCTCCTCCTGCACCCCTCCCCGTCCTCGCCTTTCGCTCCTCTATCTCCTCCCACACTGCTCCGCTCCTGTCTTCTCCTGCTCCTTTCTGAGAGCAGCAGGGTGGGAGGTTGGCGCGGGAGTTCATGGCTTGGCTCCCTGGTACCAGAGTTCAAGCCGCAGCGGCTGCTTGTTGTGTGATCTTGTGTGACTCCTGCGCCGTCACTGTTCACCGTAACATCTTCCTGGCCCACCTCACAGATGCTGAGAGTGTAAGCAGAGTCTCTCCCTGAGGGCCTTGACCTTCGGGCCTCAGGAAACCCCAAGGGCCAGAGTTGCACTGGACTTGTGCGTGCTGGAAACGGGCACAGGAGTGGTCTCACCGGGAAGCTTCAAGGGTTGAATATTTACGGTGGGATAGTCCCTAGAATTCACCCTCAGAGTTCTGTAGACCCACTGGGTTGCTTAAAAGACACTTCCCCTCGAGTCCAGGCCTTCCTTCTCCAGCAGCTAGAGAGAGAAAGTGCTTGCTACTGAAACAGGAAGTGGTGGTGTCTTTCCTCAAATGAGACTCCCTTACTCAGGGGTGAGGACAGTGGCCTGGTTGAGCTAGCACTGGCCTATGAGATGTGGGTCTCACTAGTCTCAACAAAGGTACAAGACAAGGACAACTTATTGGTGCGATCAGTTATGAACAGAGGACAACTCATCCCTAGCAGTGTCTGTAAGTTAGGACCAAGCCCAGCCCTTGGCCACCCTTCTCACCCATCTCTCCTTGGTCTTAGGAACCCTTTTATTGTAGCCACATCAGACGGACTCTGTCTTCTCCCCATACCAGGCACGGACCCTCAGGTTCCTGCCCATGGGCCTTGGCTGAGCCTTTACATACAGGTCTGATGGCCTCTCATGGTCACACATTCAACTGTCCTGTTTCCCTCAAAATTCAGCTCAAATGCTGGCTCCTCTATTTTATTATGATCTCTTTCTCCTGCAACTCCTCCAAGGGACTTTTTCATCATGTCCCTCTATAACCAGCCAAACTTGGGTTATGCCATCTTTGTATCTATTAGAACCTTTTTATCTGGTGGAGTCTTCTCTATGGTGTAGATCCTTTGTTGTTGATCTCAACCCCAATGGAAAAGGCCACCATCTATCCTGCTTTGCCTCTCCTGTTTTTGCCCTTTGTCCTGGTATGATTATTAATAGCTCCTCCTGCCACCCTAAGTGTTTCGGATGATCTACGATGCAGTCACCTGACCGAGGGTGTTTATCTAAAGCATGTTAGCGAGGATCAGTAACTGTGGGAGCTGCTGTTTCTTACCAGTTCCCTGGGCTGTCAGTCCCCAGCCTTCTGCACAAGGTCTCCCATTTACTTCTCTGCAGAAAGGCCCATTGCTGCTTTATTTTGACAAGTCTTAGTGGGTTTCAAAAGGCTCTGTGCCAAGAAGAGATAGATCACCACAGTTGTTTTCTCTCTTTTCAGCTGCCGGAAAGCAGGGGCATCACTGGACACTGGAAATAAGTATCAAATCCCAAAGGAGGTTAGAACCTGGCCTGTGGGATAAAATCCTCACTTCCAATCTCAACTAAATTTCTGTTCAGTTTCGTTGGCAGTCCAGCTTTTCAGGATTACCTTCACTTACATCTCTGCCTAAGGAGGAGCTCAAACTTGGAAAGCTTGAAGCTTCTTTATTAGAAAATATGTAGTTAGCATTCTAGGTTCTGGTGAGAGGTTAGGAAAGGCAAAGTCCCTTGTCGTTCACATCATAATAAAAACTTACTGAAGAGTAAGCCTGTTGCCCTGAGTGTGGATATTTAAAAGAAGACGCCAAATGTGTGACAATAACAGTAGGCAACATGCCTGGCTCTGCGAGCGGGGCACCAGCTCCCCGGTCAAGCAGTCTTCTCATCTTCGCCTCCTCTGACTCACTGCTGGCGAATGAATCATGCATCTTTTCTCATTTCCTTCATCTCCCCTATAAAAAGGGCATAGTTGCTATCCCTGCCATACAGAAGGGGGCCGAGAGGCTATAAGAGTCCTTGTTAATTACTCGGAAATATTATTAAAAATAAAAAATGAACTGTGAGTGTTTTTTTGACTTCCTGGAGAGGCACATGTGGAGAATATGGGAGGCTGCTGTAGGATGCCGCTTCAGTTTGTGAACTTAACTTTGGTTCAGTGCATTGCGAACAGCCTGGGAAGGAGGCTCTGGTTTGTTTGAGTAGGGGTGGTCTTGGTCAGCGAGGTGAACATGGTGGTGAGAATGAGATGCAGATGGGTATGTTTCGTGGAGGGCTTCCTAGGGACCGTGGGACACCAGCAGAAGTCAAGGAACAGGAGCATGGCGGGATTGGCAGTGTGTATCAGTGAGACATTTCTCTTTGATGGAGGGGTAGAAATACACTAGGCCTGTCACCCCCCAAGCAAATAGCAGCTTTCCTCTCTCTGAGTTTGGGTTCCATCTGGGTTGGATACATCATACTTTAATCCCCTAATAACTGTAACATGCTGTTGATCTGCAGTGAGGACCATGAAGATGTGTGTGTGTGTGTGTGTGTGTGTGTGTGTGTGTGTGTATGTGCACCCACTTGGTTGGGAACAGAGGGAAGAATGAGGTAGCTGCTTTGTTGGCCAGAAAGCTAAATCCAGCAATCTTGTTTTTCAGGGAGGAAGCTTGACCTGTCTTAAGATCTCATGCAGGTCTGAAGGACTCCCCAGGAATCTAGAGCACGAAGATCTTTGTTTAGGTCACAGCGCAGCCTGACCAGCAACCTCTGTCTAGACTTGTCTGCTATCTACTTCCTACTCCAGCTGAGACAGCTTATATTTGAAAAGACTGCATTGAGGTTCATGAGGACCAGCTGTTCCTCGAGATTTTCAGATCTCAGCCTGTCCTATACGGGACTCCCAAGGGGCTCCATATCAACCAGGGCTACATGATCTGGGTACCTCAGAGATATATCTCAAGAGTCAACTTGGTGGTAAATCTTTGTTTGACACACGTAAGATTTACTGTAAGTTTGGCATGTAGCAAGTTCTTTCTTGCAAAGGTGCTATGAGGTGCCTTAGGTAAAAACTCAGACTCATATAGTGAAGTCCTCAGGAACTAACTTAGCAATGTGAAAATATCATTAAAAATTTTTCTTTGGTCACCTTTTGGTTTGTACTAGTTTCCTGAGGTTTGATAATGATTGTATTTGTGCTTCTGTTTTATGGTGGGGTTTAAAAATACTTATTCTTTTTACTGTAAGCTATTTTTTCAAGTAGGTTTACAGGTGGAAGTATATGACTAAGACTTACTAACTTAGCTGAAACAAAGGTCCCAAATTCAGGGCGTCTTATGTGACAGCAGCTTCCAAAGAAACCATTGACTTAGTTCTGCTGTATTTGAGGTGTAACTCTGTGTGAGAAGGCTTGAAGGAATTGTGATTATCTCTAAGCCATCAAAGGACCCAATGATGATTGGAAAAAGAAAGTCTGAACAGAATCATTAGGGTGATGAGGATTAGTGAGTGAAGAGGTTCCATGGTAGAAGTTATATTTAGCCAATAAACATTCCACAATTCAGGTTTATTCTACCAATTACTGTGTGGCTTGGAGATCCGTGTCTCATATTTACTCAATAATGAGAGTTCCACTTTGAAGCTTTTCCTAAAGTATTCGTTGTATTTGTGGAAATTATGAAATCTATATTGATTTTTTTTATCACATGCTATCATTCCATTTTGGAGTCCATAAAGCAGGTTAAAAAAAAAGAAATGGATGTGTCTTCTCTACTCAGGCCCTCAACCTATGCTGTTGGTGTAAGAAAGGGGTATATGATTTAGAGAGGGCATTTGGCTGGAAGTCTCAGATACCAGCTTTTCTCTCCCTGAAGTTCATGTCTATTCACTAAATAATGACTGAATGAGCTATCTTTAATTTGCCTTACATGAATTCCCTAAGGAAAAATTAGATTATAATTATAAGATGGCAAAAATTTATAATTAATAATGTAAAATGTGAGAAAAATGGGCAGATTCTGTAGTTCAGTTCCCTCACTTGATATATAAGGAAAGAGACAAAAGAGACTTATCTAAGGAACCTGGTCAAAGACACCGAGTCAAGAAGTCTTGGAGCCAGGGCTGGATCGCAGATCTTTACTGTTCCATGGTGCTTATTTTGTTTGTTTGTTTTTCCTGCAAGTTGGGCTCTGGTTGCAGTGGATAAATCTTTTGCTGGGTCACTCAGTTGCTAAGCTTTGGTTACATCATTCTGGGACTGAAAAAGTTTTGTGGATCTGTGCTGCCCGTTCCTAGTACAATGTTCATTTTGTGTCATAATTTGGGCTCTGTCCATAGTATCTTGCCACCACATTTTAAAAATTTATGAATTGCTTTGTGGGTGAGGGGGTAGGGAGAGTTGGCCAAGTGGTCTTGCTTAAGCATATTTAGCTATCTCTGACACAATAGCTGCCTTAGTTAACCTTTTCCTGATTTCTCAGTCTTCAGAAGCTCTACTGTGCAATTGCTTGGATGTCACGTTGTCACATTCCTTAACTCATTTCTTATTTTTTTGAGTATCAGTTGCTTTTTTTTGTTGTTGTTTTTTTCTTTCTCACTGGAGGGCCAAGAAGTAGAGCTGAAAAACAGAGACTTCAGATGGGTTTAACCAGACCGTGGGCTAAATTTTATAAGGGAATGCAAGAAGGACCAATGAGCTTTCTTTTAGGTCAGGTTAGGACTCAGATAACACCAAGCCAGCCTGCCAGGTGTGGGAGGCTGAGATTGTCCTCCCAGTTTCCCACAGTAATTCCCAATTCTGCTCCAAGAGTGCCCTCTGCTGGATTAGATTGGGACCCAACATGCTCAGCCATCTTGGAAGTATGGCCAACTGACACTGTGCAAAAATGAAAGGAAGATTGGAGTTTTATTGAGAGAGGGGCTCCTGCTGGGGGTAACTAAAATCCCTCTTTTAAAATAACAGACTCAATTAGTGAATTCGGTCCATGAAGTCATCTTGCCTCTCCATTCTCATTTCCTCTATTTCAGTTTATTCAGGTTAAAAGATCATTATATAGTGAAAACCTACAATGTGAAGAGGGGAAATGAAGCCCAGTGAAATAAACATAAAATTAAGAAGTCAACCTTATTATTGAGGGTAATTTCTTAAAATAGCTCAATTTCTAGTTTTAGACTACATTATGATCGTAACTTGTACTCAAATGATTCCAAGCTCTTTGAATTTTTGGTACTTGACACATTTGATGTGAGCATTTTATTCTGGTGCTCACTCTTTAGTATTGGACGAGCAAGGTAGAACTTGTTAGTGTGGTCACCTTGTGACTCTCTACCCTTTCTGGCTTAAACAATTTGCTTGGTGCTCATTCTTTTTGGTACTTATAGTATTTCTCATACCCAATTATCAACAAATGCCAGGTACCACTGTCCACCTTTGGCTAAAAACCTTCATCAACCATTCATTGCCTACCAAATTGAGTGAATGTCTTAGTCACTTTTCTCTCATTGGTGAGACAAAATACCCACCACCCAAAGTTAAAAGGGGAAGGTTTATTTAGTTCACAGCCTGTAGAGGTTTCAATCCATAACTGGCTGGCTCCAAGGCAGGGTAGCATGGCAGAAGGGCAATAGTTCAGGATGTCGGCAGGACACAGCAAAAGCCACAGGAGAAAAAGAGGGAGACAAGCCTCTTTCTGTCCTTTTTATCCTATACAGACTCCTGGGATTAGGGCGGTGCCAACACAATCAATGAACTGATCCAGCAATCACCCACTTTTAATCCCGACACCCTTAATCCTAGCATTGAACCGTGAATCAATTAACATGCTAGATTCAGCTACCTCCTAAAAATCTCATCTCAAAGTGCATGAAGCTTTGGGAGACATCTAGATGCAAACCATAGCAGTCAACATGTTTTGCTTAATATTAAATTTATACATTCTCAATACGTTATTTCATTGAGATATCATTTATCATGGCTAATAGTATACAACCTTCAAACAAGAACTTTACCCTGTTCTACTTTTTAGGAAATAAAAATATATCAATACATTTAAAGAGTATATTTGAATATTAAAATAATATGGTTCACGCTAAAGATCTGACTCTGCAAACAATCTTTGATTAATTTTAAATAAGGAAAAGATGTCACTTAGTTTTTTGGACAGAATCAGTAATTGAGAGATTGAAATTTGTTTTTAGCACTAATGTTAGCCCAAACATATTCTTTGGGACTAAGACAAGGTGTAACTCATTTGGTACAAAAATTGGAAGAGAGTACTTATAATCTTTGATGTAGCTCTGCAGACAACAAGGGCTGCATGGATAGAAATAACTTTATAGAATGAACATAGTGTGGTAGCTACTAGATTTATGCCTAAAAATTAAAGAGTAAACTTAAGGAAACCTTAGGGAAGTCTCTACCATATTACAACTCAAATGGTAAAGTAAGAACCAGAAAGAATAATTTTCCTAGAAACTCAGGGTCAATTATTGGTGGACCCCAAATTGGAATCTACATCATTCATTTTTCAATCCAGAGTTTTTACTACTGTTTAACCTTATCTTTGGTTAACCAGGTTCTCTGCAGTGGTATGAAAATGAACTCATAAGTCAATGCTAAGGTCCAGCTGTTCATTGGCTCTAAAATTCATATTGAAACAATCTTCAAAGTTACATGTTCATGGCATTTAGAGGTGGTACTACTTGGGGGTAGTTCAGATTAAATGAAGTTGTCAGGGTATTGCCTCAAAAGTTGCATTAGTAGCTTCAGAAGGAGAGGAAAAATCATCCATGTTAATCAGTTTACTTGATGTCATCATGTGATACCATGTGCCAGCTGGGGACCCAGTGAAAAGTGGGCTCACTCCACGTGTGGCCCTTGACCTTGAACTTCTCAGCCTCCTGAACTGAAAGAAATAAACTTCTTTTCCTTACAAATTATCCAGTTTGTTGTTTTCAGGCAGAAGATGGACTGACAATAAAAAAATAGCAAGATGCTACTGGAAACTGCTCTGTAAATCTCCATGAAATGAAAGTTCCCTAACTCAAACTTTGTCCCAGTTCACTGTATTCTTGAGAGGCTGAGAAATGGAGCATTCAGATCCTTCCCTACACTGACCCTTCATTCTGTTTACACATGGGCTGACCAGATGTTAGAGAAATAAAACAAACATTTGCAGCTGTTATCAGGGGTAGGGTGGAGTGCCTGAGTTTCCCAAGTTTTGATCCAACACATCAGAAGACATTTGAATTTTACTGCTTTGGAATTTACTGCCTTCTACTTCTTCTATAAAACCTCAACTTCTGAAGCACTTCACAGCCTTCACTGAGAGATACCAAAGGCTTCTTGAGCTAACTTTAAATCACCTCCTTAATGGTCCAAGTGATTGACCCATTGTAACTTTGGGGGTCCCTCTGACCTTATCTCCAGCTTCTATTCCTTGATGAAAGCCTGGTGGCTCCCCTTAGCAGTAAAGGCTGACAGGGGTACTGTGTGAAAGATGGTGTATCTTGGTTAGTAGAACATGACCTTTGGAGTTACACAAAGTCATTTTGATCTTGGTCTGGCCATGTTATTTTTGAGTTAGTTACCTACATTAGAAATTTATTTTTCTTGTTTGTATATTGAAGTATTTATTCAGTTGAAGAATATTATCCTGGACCCCTAGTTTGAAGATAGAGAAACTGAGGTGTTAGTTGATTCTTGCTCAGAAGAACATATATCTTACCCAAAACATGATAGTCAATAATTAACAAGTTCCTCTGAGCCACTGCCATATAAAATGGATTGAAATTACCTTCAAGGAATCTAGGTTAAGAACTTCTTTGGAAGAGAGAATTATGAAACCTCTCTTTCTTAGGGATCTTTAGGAATATAACAGAATTTCACACACTGAAAGAATTTAAATGTGACACTACTTGTCACATCTGAAGTTCTTTTTTTTGCAAGAGAAGTAATGTAAAAAGCCTGACCCCTAGTGGCAACTGTCTTTGTGTTGGACCAAAGTGGGAAAGGCCAAGAAAATTCTGACCATCCAGGCTTTGTTTTTGAATTTGGGAACAACCCTTAGAATGTCCTAGTCAAATTGTCTCATTTTACAAAGAAAGAACTTAGGCCAAGTGAGTAGACATGTTTCTTCAAATCAGCGATTTTGTAGGGAAGCTTGGAGTGGAACTCAGGACCTCTTCCTGGTGCAGTGAGTTTACCATCCCTTCATCTTTTAGCTTCTCTTACCTAGAATCAGTCCCTCACTGACACGGAGCCAGCAGATAACCATTCGGTATATTTCAGGACTCAGGCATTTAGTTTTCATTCTTTCCTTCTTTGCCATGTTGAGGAGTATCTGATTGTTCAGTAGGGAGAGCTGCCACTTAACTGACTGAAGTTGTCTGTTCTTGGTGTAAAACCTTCTCACTGATACTCAACGTGTGCTCAGGTGGTAAGCTGTGCCCTTAAATGTGGGTACCTGTGTTCTCTCATGAGTAGAGTTCTGTACTCACCACAGACCTGTTGATTTTCACCTATATTTGTCCATTCCACTCATATTAATTAATTGAAACATGCAGCTCTATGAAATAGGAGTGTGAAAAATGAAGGATATGTTTAGTAAAAACGAAGTTCATTTTTTTGGAAAGCCTCAAGGGGAGGGAGTTGTTGAAAAGATGCCCTAAAGTTAGTTTGAGGATTTGTCAGCTGTGAAAGAGTAACACAAAGATTAAAATCTAGGAGAATTCTGAAAGCTTTTAAGATGGTCATCTTTTAAAAAAAACAAAACTAGAAGCAAAACCGTATGAAGTTAGATATAATGGGTTATGGAGCAGTTTATTTAAGGTAAGAGAAAGTCTGGGAATCAAAAATCCATGCTTAGAGAAAGGCGTTGGCCTTACTGATTGGTAGGAGAGTATCTTAAGTTAAAATGTATATATTTGTATGATTTTTACCTGTAGCCAAATTTTCTGATAAGCTGACACTAGACTGTAATAAGTGAGAGTGTCACTTATTAAGACTTAGATATCAAAGTGAGATTCATGTAAACAGATATGCTTAATGTCTCCTGAGTGCTAATCTCTTGAAGATTTGATCTATTTAAAATTTTCATGAGGTCTTCTTTTATTTATTTATTTGTTTGTTTGTTTTTATTCTAGCAAGTCTGCTTTGCAGGCATTTCTCACAAACCTTGCTTTGTTTGACTGTACATGAGCTTTGCCTCAGAGCCAGGCATCAAGAATTTCAGCTTTCAAACCCCGTCTCTTAATTATTGTTTTTTCATGTTAGCAAATAAGTCATAGCCACTCAAAATCTGGAAGCAGACACAATGTTCAGTGTCTTTTGATTCCCCATGGCAAGTCCAGCTGTGCTCACTATCAATATCACACTCTCCCTTCTCAAAGTGTGAGAGCCACAGTCATGGGTTCCCCCTTTGCCCTGGCTGAGACTTCTACAAGCTGCACGTGGTGGAAACAGTATGATTGGGAAAAGATGTGCATTGTTGCATTATCTATAGCAGCCAATACACTGAAAACTCTAAATATTTAGCCATGGGGAATCATTTTATTATGATATTTTGGCCCTATATCATTTGGTACTTATTAATGATTGTTTATACAGTCATACAAATGATAATTATTGAGGTCGATTCCCAGTACCAAAATAAAAAAAATGATAATCATGAATTGCAGCAATAAAGAAAAATGTTCATGATAGTATATAAATGAAGGAAGAAAAATACTAAATAAAATCAGCCTCATTATCACAAACATAGTAAAGAAAGCATGAAACTGTTGAACTGGGGAAGCTTGGGGGTTTCAGTCTCTTGCCTACTTTTCATATATGTCTTGTTCTTTTAGTGACTATAAAACACCACATGATGCAAGGTTTTACTAGCTTTTCAACTTTGGTATGCTGAAAGATTTTAAAGCATCTGGAGTTTGATTTAGAGTTGTCTAGAACCACAGAATTATGCTTTAGAAGAGAGAGAGGATTGAGGTTTAAATCATATACAATACATGACAGAGAGTAAACTTTCAGTAATTGTTAGTTATTATTATCATGTAAATTAAGGTTTGAGCCAGGACCAAATTTCAGGATTTCTGATTTGCTTCCTGGAGTGAATTCTACCATACCACATCACAGATCGTTCATCTTGTTCCAGACTAGAATCTTTTGCCTGGTTCAGTACTGGGCAAGAAAATGGCAATTCCAGTAATACTGAGAACACTCTGACTTTACATAATGTTCACCTATTGGATGACCAACAGTATAAATCACAACCAGGGTCACACACTAAGATTGCTAGACTATCACGGGGACAGGTCACCTACTGAACTGATAACATGCCTTAAATAAGACCCTACTGGTCTTGGTTCTACAACCACATGTGAGCTGTTGGAGTTTGTGTACTTGCTTTTATCCACCTGATTTCTTACTGTAGTCATGAAGATAGTCCTTTGGGGCAGGTGTGATATGAGTAAATACAAATAAAGGAATATATAACATTATGTCAAGGACTCCACAAAAGGTAATTTGTTGAGTGAACCTTTTGTAGCAATACTGTGAGGAAGGTAATATTTTCCTTGCTGTGTGTAAAGAAGCACAGGAAAGTTGGGGTAGCTTACCCAGAATCATGGAGTTGGCAAAAGGTGAGCTGAAGTCTGAATCAAAGCAGCCTGGATATAGAGTTCATAAATAGCCCTTGTATTGTTTCATTATTACTGAAACTGTGTTGGCCTAAAAGTAAAGAATGAAAGTTCCAGCATCTGTTCTTTTGCCATGCAAGGTCAAATACAACTTGGTGTAGTCCAATCCATTCTAGTCGGATCCAATCCAATGCAATTCAATTTAATTCATCTCAATTGAAGAAATACTTTCTTGAACATTTAGTGTGTGCCAGCAACTGTGGTATTTAGCATTATGAAAACTAATAGAGGAATAGGACCCAAGAAACTGGGACTTTGATAGGAAGAATAAATCACATAAAAAATGGATTAGGTCCACTCAAGAAAAATGTCAAAACTGAAAGTGTGAGGGTTGTAGGAAGCATGATTTGTAAAGTCTCTCCTATTTACTGCTCATTGAGTGAAAAGTGCCCTGCCAGGAGATAGAGAGGGAATAATTTGGGACCATGGTGTGTGGGTACAGGTGTGTATGGAAGGTATGAAGGGTTGAAACAGGTGCTCTGGACCCCAGAAAAGCAGACTGGTTAAGATTTGACTTATGTCTTCATGCAGAGTCTTTTACCCTTCATCTCATTCTATCTAGTAGAACCATCAGTCTTCAGTGGCTGTTCTCAGTCAAGATGACTGTGAATAGTATATGCGATTTCTTGTTCTTCTTCTTGCGATAAGAATTCCAAGAATAAAATCTGCCTGTTAGTGTGGAATTAGCTATCCTTTGACCACTCAAAGAGGGAACCTACATAAAACACCTTGCATCAGCTCTCGTCCATCATTAGTGCGTGGAAGGTACAAATATCATCCCAAACTTTGTGATCTGACATCTTCCTGTGGTTCCCTCTGAGAAAGACAGGTATGATAGGTCACAGTCCTGAATCATTTTGTCCCTTTTAGGAAACTCCATCTTTCTGTTCCAAGATAAAAGTTGAATAAACCACACCAAGCATCCAGGACCATACCATGCTCCTGCTTGTCCAGTGGTCACACCACGTGACTATGCGTATTCCCTGTGGGTAAACCGTTCCCTTGCACAACACCTTTAATGCTACACTATTAAAAGGACTTACATATTAAAATTTAAGGCATGTGTAAGTACCTCATAATTAACTGCTGTCTATTTAACCAGACAGCTCTGGCAAGTTAATTTGATGTCTGTTACGAGACTTAATAATTGTCAGTGATTTTTTAAAACAATTTACTGGTATAATCATTAACTACTCCTAGATTATCTTGTCAAATTGGTAATTAAATGCCTCAAAAATTCATTACAGAGTCAGTATATTAATAGAAATGTAATTAAATAATGTTTGCTTATGTAATCTAGAGTTTATTACCTGTAAACTTATTTATCTTTTCTACATGCATTAAATCTTCCTAGGAGCCTCTTCAGAATCAGTAGAAAACCAAGAGTTGATACATGTCTTAATAGATCCAAATAACAACTTAATTGAGAGACTGTAAATAAATATGGATTCTCCATATATGTGGAGAAGGAGGGGAGATTATTTCTATTTCGTATAGGATTACCACTTGGGAAAATCTCCTTTCTTTCCTTCATTCTTTTCTTACTCTCTTCCTTTCTTCCATCCTTTTTCTTTCTTCTCTTTTCATTTCTTCCTTCCCTCTTTTCCTTCCTTTCTTATACCCTTCCCTTCTTTCCCTCCTTCCTTGATTTTTTTCCTTTTCTTCTTTTTATCAGCAAACATTTCTGCTATGTACCAGTCATTATGTATGGCATTGAGGCTATATATGGCATGATTCTGGTCTAACATAATGAAAAAAAAATATGTTAGTCAGTTTCCATTACTGAAACAAATACCCGTTTACCAATTTAGAGTTTATTTTGGCAAAGTTTTTGAGGTTTTAGTCCACTGTCAGTTGCTCTGTTGCTTTTGGGCCTGCGGCGAGGCAGTACATCCTGATGGGAGTGTGTGAGGGAGGAAACTGCTCACCCTACAATGACTGGGAAGCAAGAGAAAGGGGAAGAAGCTGGAGTCCCATAATCCCCCAGTGACAGAAAGACCTCCCACTAGACTGCATCTCTTAAGGGTTCCACTTCTTTCCAACAGGACCAAAGCGAGGACCAAGCCTTTCATACACAGGCCTTTCAGACATATTCCAGATCTGAACTCTAGGAGATCAACGTATAAAGAAAAAAACTACAGTGCAACATGCTTAATGCTACCCTAGAGCTGTGTCAAAGAGCTATGAAAAGAGAGGAATGAACAATTAGCTGAGCTTGTCGTCATTTCTTAGTGGAGGTTAACATTGCTGTTTGCCAGCAAACAGAAGCTGGGAGTTTGCCAGGAAGAAAGAGTCAGGGAGGGGTGTCCAGGCAGAGGATAGAGCATGTGCAACAGCCAGGAGACAAGAAAGAATGGGAACCATTCAGGAGTGAAATGGAGAAGATGAATTTTAAACTGCAGAGTGTCATGACCAGAGCTGTGTCTTTGAAAAGATAACCTAGGAGGACAGAGTAAGGATTTAGTGGCTTTCACAGTAATGATATCCAGAGGCTTGCTCTGCTATCAATGAATTTTCAAGATATCTATTCAAATTACAGTCTGGCTGACCATAGCCTCCTGAAGCCCCCGTTCCTGGTGATCATCGCACACCTCGGATTTCACAGGTCGCACTTGATTTCTGCCCTGCTGGCACCGTAAAGATCTTTATATTTGTCAGATCACACATTCAAATTTTGAAGCTAATAAATAATATTGCAACATCCTTCAACATCAGGCCTCCTAAAAAAATCTAATGCATGGTTCAGTTTAGTTATTTCCAGAAATCTTCTAGCATACCCACGAGCAACAAAAATCAAACTCAAGGGTGTTTGTTTATATGAACAACCCTGAGTAAAATTTAGGATGAAATGGGCCTTAAATTAATGGCTTTGCGCATTTTTTAAGCTGCTGTGTAGAACATAGACATTCATAACTTCCATAGTCTTCATGACTGCTGAGACATATATGTATCAGTTATAATCATTTCTGGCCCTTTGCAAATGCCAAGCACCATAAAAGTTGCATCTACTTGAGGTTGTCCCTGGCTAGACGACTAGGTGCTCTTGGTGAAGAGAATGAAAAAAAGAAGGTAGAAAGAAAAACATATTCTAGTATTTAAAAGCATATTGGCAATATTCTACAAGTAGATACTCATTCAAAGTCTCTGAAGGCTCTTTTTCATGGTGCTTTGAAATCAATTTCCTATCCAAACAAAGTTTTTAAGCTTGAGCCTTGGTGGCATTTGTTTGGAAGCGTTTCCTTGCACTGGAAAATACATATAGTGTGTTTCTGATACTGATGGGCTTGCTTGTGCCACACATCCTTGGGTGATATCAATGACCAGCAATGTTTTAAAATGAACAAAATGATCACATCAGCCAAACTGATCATATTAGACAAACTGACCACATTAGGGGAGATCAAAGGAAAAAGTAAGAGATTCTAAGGGTATACAATTCTCCCGCCTCTGAGCCTGAAACTGGTTAAGTGTAAGTGACCAAAACTGCTACCATAAATACAAAGTTATCCTATTTGAGCAAAAAGTGTACATTTTCAGAAAGCAGTACTTTAAAACCCTACTCTGAGATTTCTTTATGAAGCATCTGTACCTTTGACCAGAGAAGTAATTTAGTTTTTTCAAAACTGTGGAAAAAGATGATAGATGACATATATTCTTATGGTTAGATGCTAGTGAAGCCTAGAGAGGAACCTGATGATTGGGACCAGCCAGTAGCCTTCATCAGGTCCCAAGTCTCCTCATTTGTAAAATCGTGACTATTGTTCCAGGCCCACTGATTTCAAATCACTCCTAGGAGGGTCAAATGAGATTATGGGTATTAAAAACCTTATAAATAAGTCATAAAGTCTTAAATGTAGGTGAGCAGTGGTATGGAAAAGTGCTGTAAATATTTCAGAGCAACATATTCAAATGGCTAGAGTTAGACCCTGGCTCCCAGGTACTGATTATCAAACTTACAGTTTTCTTTTCTTTGAGAAGGGTTGCATTTTTAGGGACCCCGAGGGAGGCATTAATTTTGGTTGTCTGTTGCCCTGTCTGCATCTTTGTGCTGTCTATAAGCTCTGTGAGAGTGAGAATCATTTATTGTGATAGTGCACAAGATTAAGGAACGAGCACATGGTCAGTCTCCATCTCTGCTGTTAATACTAATCTGCTATGTGACTTTGGAGGAATTATCAAACCTCTTCAAATCCTAATTTTCTCATCCGTGCCATGAGATGACAAATATATGATTTCATCACCACCTTGAAACCATTCCATGAGTAAATTCATGTCAAATATAAAACATACAAAGGAGCCTGGACATGTTGTTTACTTTTGTTCCCTAGTGCTTGGAACAACATTTAACACCTGATAGCTATTCGATGCATAGATAATAAAAGAATACTAAAGAAAGTTCCTGTTCCAGCAGATCCTTATACTCAGATAATAAATCCTGTAAGTCCTAAAAGAATGGAAGAGGATTGAATTATGTGGCCTGGGGTTATAAACTTTGGGCCTACTTTAATGATTTGTCTGCCAATAATAAGTAAACTTCCACTATACTAGTAATTTGGAATATTGGCATAGCATACTTGAGTTTAGAAAGAATTTTTCAGACCAGTGTTTTATTGGACTCTCACACCAACCTGTTATTATATTACCCACTTCACAGATAAGGAAATTGAGGTTCTTAGGAGAAAAAATCTTGCCTAACCTTCACACATATGGTAAACAGAGACGCTGAATGAATTTTGGTGTTCTGGTTCATTTCTCCTTCTCATCTTTGGGAATAGGCCCAAACTGGTCCACTAGGAATGGATATGTCTCCAATCGTGATAGTGGAATAGTGTCTGTAGAATGGCTTGATTTGTGTCTCTGATTGTTGCCCCTCAGGAATAAGATTTCTCACAGAAATTCATTGCAAATCTCTCACTACAAGCGTAAGCCTTTATGAGGCTTATTTCTTGCTCAGCCTGTATGTGGACTTTGGATCCTAACTCCATGGTGTATGAAATGTTCCTCACCATCACTGTGTTTGTTTCCTCTAATCAGTGCTTACAGTGTTTACAACCTGTCTGTTATGATTTGGGTGTGCATGTCCCCTCAAAGCCTCATGTGGCCATCGGTGGGTCTAAGAGTGTGTGATGCTGGGATTAAAGGTAAGCGATTACTAAATTAGTTCACTGATTGGTTTAGTACTGCCATAATACCGGTAGCCTGGATACAATACAAGGCACAGGAAGAGGCTTGTCTTTTTCCTTGCTTGTTTTGATAACTTCTGCCTGCCATGAACCACTCTTCCTCTGTGATGCCTGTCTGCCACGCCACCCTCCTTTGGAGACAGCCAATGATGGACTGAAATCTCTAGAAACTAAAGAGCTAAATAAAACTTTCCTCCATTAACTTGTGGGTGTTGGGTATTTTGTCTCAGCAATGAGAAAAATAACTAAGACACAATTCTTTCTCTGAAGATAGAAATGAGAAGCCCCACTGGATTTTCACCTGAAATCATTTAGGCAGAGGAGACACAGAAGTAAAACTGTACCATTGCTTAACCTTACAGGTCCTCCAGGTTACTTCCAAAGAGTAGCATTTCTTTTAGTAATTTTGAACCTCCCCATAATTTCCTCTGGGGTATAACTAGCATGATTATCTGCTACCTAAATGTTTCTTCAGTTTCTCTTATACCTGTATGCAGCACCGGCTTTTTTTTTTTTTTTTTTTTTTTTTTTTTTTTTTTTTTTTTTTTTTTTTTTTTTTTTTTTTTTTTGGTGGTACTGAAGATTGTCCCCAGGATGTATTGAATGACATCTCAAATCTCTTTTATTTTTTATTTTATGTTTTAATTTTGAGATATGATCTTGCTAAGTTCCTTAGTTGTCTAGATAGGGTTTGAACTTGTGATCCCCTTGCCTCAATCTTTCAAAATTCTGGAATTATAGGCACATACTATCATACCCACCTAGCACTGCCTGTGTTTGAAAAATCTTTCCCCCAGTGCCTCTTGGGATCCAGCATTGCTCTAGTTCTTCTCTTCTATATCTGACCTGGCCTTTTCTTTTTCTTAAGAGCCACTTCCTTTTCTGCCTTAGAATGTGGATGTCTTCCTAAGTCTAAGCCTATCATCTCTGTATTTTCTTCTTTTTCTCCTCTCATCTGCTGTAGGACCAACTTTTCTGATAGATACTAAATGTACAAAGACAAAAAGTGCAGTATCTAATCTCAAGGAACCCATAGTCTGAAAGAGAGGAGCTAGATGTGGAAAGAAAGACTTCCAGTTTCAATGAACTTCTGTGCTTTGGTAGAAGTAGTTGAGACTTGAATGGAGGGAGAACAATAAAGGAGAAGGAAAGAAGAGTCTGTGTGAAAGAGGTCTGTATGAAATCAATAAGGTCCCTTTATTCAGATGAAAAAAGAAAGATACTTGAAATAAGAGCACAGTTTGTATAAGAAAATCGAGGGAAGAGAGTTTGAACTTTATTTTCTAAATTTGAAAGATGAAGACAGTAATCATCTTGCAATGTTGTCATCAACATTGCCAATGATGTACAAAATTGTGCCTAGTTTTTAGTAGATAATGGATGACCAAAAGTCATAACAAGCTCCTTCCCCTTACCAGCCTTATTTCCTTTCTTTGGAAAAAAAAAAACTGGGATTGAACTAGACAATTTTTAAAAAGCATTCCCAGATCCAAAATATCAAGATGCCCTAACATCCTCTAGGAAACTTAACCAGAGTAAAATCTTTCTCTACTATTTGCTTTCCTACTGCTAGCCAAACCCCAGTACCCTCTCCCCTCTGAATATATAAATCATTATTCTTAGGGGCCATCAATTTTACTGACAAATGCTGCCTCATTAGGTATATCTCAACATTGTATGAGCTGTCTAGTTAGTATTAACACAGGCTCAACTTGCTTCCTATTCTTCATTGTTAAATCCCTGATACAAGCATAAGTGCCACAGGATTCAGAACAGGAATTCAAGATCTGAGCTCTGACTCAGGTACCTACTGGCTACCAGAGCTCAAGGAAATTAGTTCACCTCCACTGTCTCATGTAACAAATAAAGAACATGATAATGGCCACTTTTTAGAATTTTTATAATGTTTAAAAGATATAAGGCATATAATGATACTTTATAAACTACGAAACCATTCAAAAATAAGAATTTTATAGGACATTTATTTTTGTGTGTGTGTATTAATCAAGGGTAATGTAAATTCAATGCAAAACAGATTAAGTTAAAAACCATCTTGAGCACAAACCTAAAAACTGAAACTGGTGTTAAGGAAGAAAATTAGAACAGTGTTTCTCCTTGATCAGCTATGTTTTCTTCTGCATTGACTTCTTTATCAGGGTCTATCAGTAGTCTCAGGTTTATTTAGTTTGGGGGCTTTGTCTCAGTACTTTTGGCGATGACCTTGATAGGATGAAGTGAATGTTAGTGAAATGATATGGACATGTGCTGAGTTATAACTCAATCACTATAGCTCTCAGGTTGTATCTGCTGATGGACCAAACTGGGTCTCCTTCCTTGCTCAAGCAGCAAAGAGTAAGGCCAGCTCCTTATAAACCAAATGCGTTGAGATTGAATGGGGTGGTTTCCTGCAGCAAAAGTGAGATACTGTTGCTAGAATATGAGAAAATAGGATCTGGAAAGGCCAAAGCTGCAACACCCACCTTGGCAGTCCTGTTAATCAAAACTGCAGGAGCTTCAAAGGGTACACGCTCCCTATGGTGGCACCTGGCAGTGCCGCACACCGGGGGACAATAGCGGGATGACTGGGCTGTCCATGTCCTGTGTGGCACCCAAGGCCCTCAAGGATGAATCTCAATGAAAGCAAACCGTGGAAAGTTTCAGAGTAGGGCTATTCATAGGATCCTATTGGGGAATCTAACCAAGGTTTAATGGCTTTGACGTTGTTGATTTCAAACTGGCCCAAAGTTTTCTTACACTGGCATTGACAGCGAAAGAAACAGAGAATGTTTTGGGACCATATTTTTAAACAAAGTCTTTTAAAGTAAAACATTCATTCATTTGAATACCTGCCTAAAAGCGGGAGGGCCTCTGAAGGGTTCACCCCAGGACAAGCGGAGCGCCATGGAGCCAGGCTTCCGGGAGCAGGAAGGGGCAGAGCCACAGCCACAGGACTGCATTGTCTCCTGCCAGCTGGGCTGGCTGCTTCTCCACACACTGGCCTCCAGGCAGCGGTCTCCTGCCTTCTGGTGTCTCTTCTGGTGGACACGGTGTGGAGGAGACCATGTGGGCGCCCAATTTCACCCCAGCTCTGGTGGCAACTGACTCCATTTGATAAATTCTAGGAGGAACCTAGCAAGAGGCTCAAGAAATGCTAGCAGTGAACCCTGGTTCTGCACAGCTACTGCTTTGAGAAAGTGGACTTTACTAAGGGATGCGCGTGTCTTCCAGGTCTCCTTTCTCTTCTTACCCTTCCTCACCTTCTTTCCCCTCTAAACTTCTCAATCTTTTCTTTTTCTCTTGTCTCCTCTTCTCCCAGGATGAATTTCCTTTAAGCACAGTACTTATATTAGTGTTATTGACAAAGGCCAGATATCAAGACGAATGCAAATTCTGTCTTTAAGTTTTCATTATAACAAACCCAAGGAAGACAGTGGTTTCTCCAACCCTCACCCACTCTGCTACTTTGGGCTTTCAGCTGCAGGATGAGTAAATTTGACTGACAGTTCATGGGACTGTTTCGCATGAATGTATTGGAGTCAGATTTAAAGGCTACTCACTGAAAAAACACAACACAGCCTGGCAAAAGTGCGTAGTTACACGATACGCTCGTTTCTGGCACCAATGTTTCTATCATTTGGTAATGAACTGGGGTCCCACACTCAGAGCTTCGTTAATTTTAGTTTGTGCAAACTGCTAATTGGCTTGGTAACTTACAGATGCAGATAAGACTAAAAAGAGCATTTTGGAGCAGGAAAAGGAACACCCTTAGGCAGGACTACGGAAAATAGAGAGCAGTACAAGGTTGGAGGGTTGGTAAGGAGAGAAGAGGCAGAAAACAAAACAAAGAAAACACTACCACAAGTCCTCCATAGTTAAAAACAAAAACAAAAACAAACAAGCAAAAACCCAACACAATTTGAATTGAGTGGAGTCAAATGACCCTTTTGAATTTACAGTCTTCTCAAATATCATCAGATATTACAGTTCAGTGAAGAAATTGACAGACTGTAGCCCCCATCAAAGGGTAAATTATATTCTTTATGGTTTGCTTGAGAAGATGGATTAATTCATAATTTATTTTAGGGAGAGTTCTATCCCTACCGAGTTACATAAAGTTTGTATTAAAGCCGTAGACCTTCGGTATTTGCACTGCTCTGTCCAACGAAGCAATAATTTGCCCCTCTTCTTGTCACCTCTGACCCCACTTCCTAACTTTTCTTTCCCTTCTCCTCTGACTGTAGCTCTCAGTAGTCTCTCCTTAGCCTGGTACCCTGCGCTGCTGTTAGTGCTTCTTCTATAGCGTTTCCAATGTGGCAGAGAGGCAAGACAGGAAACGCGAAGGTGGAAGCTAGGGATTCAGACGTTGGTTTTGGCTCCCTACGAAAGAGCTGGACGTTTTAGGAAAGTCGGGTCCCTTTTCTGGGGATAATAACTCTTATTTAGACAGGCATTGCAAAAAGCCAAAGATGTAAGGGGGTGGAAGCGTGCTTGGAAAACTGAACAATGGTAAACCGAGCAGGGCACTTAGGACTACCTAGATCATTAGTTATCATTTATATATCCATGCAGTTCCTTCACTTGCTTGTTGATTTATTTGAGGTTGCATTTGTTTCTTTTTCTTGTATCTCCTCAAGAAAGGCGGTCCTGAAGGGCTCTGCAGGTCCTGGAGAACCCACTATTCATACAGATGATGGTGTGGGTAGGGTCCCCTGAGGTCATGACGCTGTGGTCACATTCTGGGTCTCTGTGTGCATTAAATGTTTGTACTTTTTCCCATTTTTAATATTTAAGCCCAATCCTGAGGCATAAAACCTTGTTGAATTCTGGCCCTGAGTTAAAAATTTTATACTCCCTCAATCATCTCCTTGATCATCTTTCAATTTCTCATTTCATCTCTGATTGGGCTGCCTTGGTTACATCTTTGGGAGAGTCCCTTCACCTACAGAGGAACTCTGGTGAAGAGGAACTTGGGAATATCAGGATTTCGATGAAAAAAATACGTAGACTAACATGAGCTTGGCTTCTAGACTTTGGTGTTTTAATCTCTATTTGAAAATGGGGTACATCTTAAAAGCTAGGCTTGGAAAGAATGGTCAGGGAAAGGGAATCATGGCTTATTTCCCCTCTATTCCCTGCTCCCCACTCCCATCATTATATAGGTTTCCTAGCATCAAGGATGTGTTGTGTCTTGGTGGACTTTAGTTTCTTCATCTGCAAACTGGGACTAATCATGACCCCTTCCCAGGATTGCCGAAGAGGGAAATGAGATGCCCTGTGTATGCACGCAAGCACACAAACCTTTATTAGGTGCTCGCAAACCATAGATGAATCTGCAACCACTGTAGCAAAATGCCTATGGCCTCCTACTCTTTGGCAGCATTTTTCTTTGTTAAATAACTCTGACACAGGACTTTCTGCCTTACAGTGAGAAAAATCTCTCTCTCTCTTTCTCTCTCTCCCTCTCTCCCCCTCTCTCTCCGTCTCTGTCTCTGTCTCTGTCTCTGTCTCTGTCTCTGTCTCTGTCTCTCTGTGTTTAACTTCCACCTATGGCACCCCTGGGCCAGGAAGAGGTGTCTTCCTGTTTGCTTGGCCTCCTCACTTAGTCCCCTGGTGAGGACAGACAGCTGAGGGCCTCTGTGGTCAGAGGACTGAGGAGCCAGGCAAGGCTGTGTGGTTACGCACTTATTTATTTCCTTATTTATTACTGTTGCAGCTAACATTTTTACAATCATGTTATTTTGCGGTTTGTTTGCAAAATGCATTGTGAGCCAACTTTCGCAGGACTGCAAATGTGCTCTGAGTTGGAAAAGGATTGCATGGAGGAGCCAGGAAGAGGACGAGGGAGGGCAGGAGAACAGTTGCAGAACCTTATATAATTGATATATCTGTTTATGTTCCTTGTTTTGTAATTAGGCTACTCAAGGCAGATGGAGAAATGCAGAGCAAGAAAGCATCCTAGGATCATGCGTCACGGCTCAAGCAGACCCTGAGATCCTAGAACTAAAATGAGAAGGAGCCGGCCTGGGGACCCGGGGAAGACGGTGCAGGAGGAGACTTCCTTCCTGTTCAACGACCCCCAAGTGCCAAAACTGCACTTTTGAAAGGCGGGAAGAGAGTAGAGATTAGGTGCTAAGACACAAAGAGACGGAGCATGAATTATTTCATAAATATTATTATTCGTGAGTTTCTTACTGATTAGTTCTTGAGGATTTTATTAAAAACAAAATCTTAGCTTTTGGAGGTTAGCTGAAACAAGTCCCCAGAGAACCTCTGCCAGAAAGCAGCTTGTTTTTGAACTCCATCTTCTTCCTGTCTGTCCCCACCTCCCCAGGTACTGGGAGAATCTTGAGAGGGTTCCCTGTTGTTGGTGAGATCTATTTTGACTGTGTTCAAGAGTGTTCTTGTATTATTCCATCTGGTGGCTCCCCAAACCACTTTCCTTTTTTTGCACTCCTTGTAAATATTTATATAAGAAGGCTCTTGTAATGGCAGAATCCTATATTGGTGGATCAGCGCAAAGCAGAGTCTTAATGTGTTTTCTTTCTTCTGTGAACAATTTAGTTAAGTGGGTTCCCTCCCAGCTCATTAATGCAACCCTTTCATTTTAATAACATCATCAGGAACTAAACAGCCTCAGCGGGAAAAATAAGTTTGCAACCTAGAGCCTGGAGAAGTCCTCCCTGAGCCACTCTGTCGCTGTTGACAGTTGATGCAAGAACTGGCAATGGTCATTAATATCTGGCGTGTGGTGGGCATTTAAAGACCTCACCTCACTGGGGATTTAGCTTAGTGGCCTAAACACCTGACTGGTAGGCGCAAGGTTGTGAGTTCAATCCCTGGTACCAAAAAATAAAATAAAATAAACAAATAAACAGACAAATAAATAAATACATAAAATAAAGACCTCACCTCCTAGGCAGGGCAGGAATTTATGTTTTTTGGTCAGTTGGATGCATAAAACATCAGATAAGTGAGCCAGGAGATAAAGAGGTGGTTCCCAAACTTCAGACACTGGCTCATCTCACTTTCCTCCCTAAGGCGCTGTCTTTGTTTGCTTTCTCTCCTCTGCCCTCTCTTCTGGACAAGTTCATCCTTGCCCTCAGTTTTAACTGACACCTCTCTACAGGTTAACACATAAGCCTCCCTCTCTTTAACTTTTCCCTCTCCTCTCAACCCCTAGTCTGTGTTCTTAGCTCTTCCAGATCTTTGAAACAAGTTGGCAACACGATCCTAACTCAACAGTACAAAAGCCAACCCGGCCTCCTGTACTGGAACTGACTCGTGCTCCCATCCAACCTGCATCCTTTCCCAGACGCAGAATTGCTACATCTGTCACCTTTACCTGCCCCCACCTTGCCTCAAATCTAATTTGTTGCCTAGTGCTGTTGATTTTAACACCTCATGACACCTTGCAAGGGCACATCTCTCTTTCTATCCCTGCTCTCAATACTTGAAGTTTGTTTACATGTTACACATTCATTTATCCATATGCTTATTCATGCAACAATTTTTGATTGGCTATCTCCTATTTGGTGGGTACACGCCTGCAAGATGTGCATCAGAAAAATCAATGATATTTCCTTTTCCCTTCTTTCTTTTCTCCTTTCCACCCTCCCAGGATATTAGCTAAGATAATCATACTACTAATTTCTATTAGTTCATTGAAAAGAAAGGTTTGAGCTTACATTGTTTGATCAATTTTTCATGCCTGTATCTGGTAATCTGAGCAACTACTTTAAAGATAGCAATATGCAATATAATAACCATTGTTAACCTCCTATTAACTTGTTTTGAAATTGTGTCATTTTTATTGTCTTTTTTCTTTATAAAACTAAAAATAAAATCGATGATAAAATAATAGTTTTTGCGTGCTCATAAATTAAAAAGGGAGGTGGAATCACAATTCCCTCTGTCTTCCTACTCTTCCCAGGTTTTGTAGCATGATGTTTCCATTTTCATTTTTATTACTATTTGTAGTACATACTAATTACACAGGAGAATGGGTTTCATTGTGATATTTCCATATATGAATAATGCATGCTTTGATCATATCCATCCTCCATTTCCCTCCTCCTCTTGTATACCTTCTTTCCCTGGTCCTCTTCTTTTCTCTAGTAGCTTTCATTCTATTTTCATGTCTTTTTTTTCTAGATTCCACAAATGAGAGAAAAGATTCTTTTCTGATTCTAGCTTATTTCACTTATTGTGATGATTTCCTGTTCAATCCGTTTTTCTGCAAATGATATGATTTTGTTTCTTATTGCTAAATAATTCTTCACTGTGTAAATACACCATATTTCCTTTTTACTTGTGTCCATTAATGGATCTAGGCTGATTGCATAACTTGACTTTAATGAACTTTGCTGTGATAAACATTGGCATTTTGGAGACATCACTATAGTATGCAGACTTTAGCTTCTACAATTATGTACTAAGGAGTGGTAGAGCTGGATCATATAATAGCTCTATTTTTAGTGGTTGTGAAAGCTCCACACTGATTTTCACAGTGGCAGCACTAATTGACATTCCCATCAACGGTGGATAAGGACTCCCTCTCCTCCACATTCCTGTCAGCATTTATTGTATTATTTTTCGTATTCTTAATAACAGCCATTCTGACTGGAGGGAGATAGAATCTCAGTATAGTTTTGGTTTGCATTTTTCTGGTGACTGAAGGTGTCGAACATTTTTGCATATAATTATTGACCATATATACTTCTTCGAGAAGCATTTGTTCAATTCATTTGTATGTTTACTAACTGAGCTATTATTTTGATGATATGTTTTTGAGTTCTTTATATATTCTAGGTATTACTTCTCCCTCTATGGGCGGAGTAACTGGTAAAGATTTTTTCCCCCATTCTGTAAGTTATCTCTTCCTGCTGTTAATTCTTTAACTGTACAGAAACTTTTTAATTTGAACATCTCATTTATAGATCTTGCTATTATTTTCTGAACTATTAGAGTTCTATTCAGTAAGTCATTGACTGTACTTGTATCTTGAAGTGTTTATCCTATGCTACCGTCTAGTAGTCTGAGTTTCAGGTCTTACAATAGTCATTTATCTGATTATGCCACTTTGCTTCTTAAATCCCTTCAATGTCACTTAATACTATCTACTCATTTTATACAGTCTATTTTCAGCTATGCACCACATAATGGCATTTTGGTCCATAATGGACTGCACATATAACCAGGGCCTCATAATAGTATATCAGCTAATGACATCCTTGTCATCTTAGTTTGTGAAAGTATGCTCTCTGAGGTTCATATGAGGATAAAATCACCTATGAATGCATTTCTTGGAATGTACGCCTATCATTGAAGGATGTGTACTGCATTCATTCATTCATCTTTCGTATAGTGTTGTGCTACCTCATAACCTTTCTGAAGTGCTTTCTCCTTTGACCTCACTATACCCACCCATTTTTTGCTTGGCTAATTGAAGAGACACCCTGATTAGTTAGATATCAACACTTCTAGGTAGACATCTCCGCTCTTCATAGATCCTTTTAAGAAACAGACTTATTGGCCTATTCTTTGTCCCCACATCCCACCCACTAGATAATTGCTCTCTTCTTACCTCTAGGACAACAGCATAGTAACAGATACTGGTTCATCTGATTTTGAACTTTTGGTTTTGTGATTTCACCTTTGACACCAAGTCAGTGACTATAGCAAGTCTTCATGGAGGTGAATTCTCCACTTTCCCTAATGTACAGTTTTGTCTGATTGGCAAGGTTCTTGTTGCTTTTACCTGGGGTAAAGACTGCCTCCTTTTAGTTGCCATCCACAGAAGCTACTATTAACCTGTGTCCCTTGGACATTCCTGGACTAATCTGGAATTAGAACCTGTGGGAAAAACAGTTTCCATTTGAACATTTTCTTTGTGACCTAGCATGAATGGACAGTGCATTACAAAGCTGGCCAATAATATTGTGGCATTATTCTACTTCTTTGTCCTAGTGGTTACTTTTGCAGATGGAAAAGTGATGTTTAAAGAATTGCATATATACATGTTATAGTAAATTAGGGGAGATGATATGGACTTTAGAATAGAAATCAAGTTTTATAAGTGTAAGTTCTGATATTTGCTCTGGATTTGCATGGCTCCAGTGAAAATTGGTTAATAGTGTGATATTTGGTCCAGTTAGTCTGCTGTAATTTGAATCTGTCATATTTATCACTTCCTCATCCACATTTTAAAATTTTTTTAAAAGCAGCATTCCAGAGGATGCAGAGAATGACTGTAGAGATACCATGCAGCATCAGAGAGGAGTCCCAAACTGGGTTGACTATCACCTGGCTGCAGCTGGGCTTGAGTTATGAAAAAGACGGGGCATTCTCCCCACTGGAAAGACAGACATCATTTCGGGAAATATTCAATAAAAAGCTTTGAGACACAGAGTCTCATTCATGGAGAGAGGGATTGAAGGGAGTTATTTTCCCTCTTAAGGCTTGGCACGGCCTGCAAGGATGCTATTTAATATAATCCAGAACTGATTATTTTGTTGATCGTGTTTCAAAACCCCTGCTCTTTAAACAAGTTCTCAGAGTAAATTGAGTGCAATTGCGAGAAGCTTAACTTAAAAATAAGGTCTTTTTATAGTTTGAGATTTGAGGGAAAGGATGACAGGAGAGGGTGAATGGAAACCTGCCTGGGGACCGAAAAATCAAAGGGGGTGGAAGTGGTAGGGGTGGCGGGGGGATGAATAGAGCAAAGAAGGACTAGAATTCGGGGTCGGAAACTCTTGCTGAATGAGTCATCCCGCAGGACGAATAAAACTTCACTCATCACCCTGTCTTCCTTCTCTGTAGTGAAAGAAGCAAACAGTGGGGCCTTGGAAAAACATCAGCAGCTTCTTGTAGCATCTGTAGGTGGGGAAGGTTTCCAAGCCACAGACAGGGCTGTGAACACAGTTAGTTACTGGGGCTCTAGTTTTTCTCAGCCAAATAGGAAGAACCTCCAAATTGACCTTGGAAAAACATGCCCACTGAAGGAAAAAATATTGTAAGCTCTCCCTGCGCATTTGTATTGAGAGTTTTTTGAAAGAAAAAAAAAATACATTGCTTTCCAGTTTTCCATGAAAAGGGTTTGAATGCTCTCAGATTCGCAGTGGTAGAATCCTCAGAGCGGGATTTGGAAGGCTGTGGGGAGGACTGAAGTTTTGTCCCTCTCTAATGAACACAAGGTCATCCACATAGTACAACTGTATTCACATTAAAAAGCCTAAGGGGGAAAGCATTCTTACCACTCCTTTCAGCAAAGATTGCAATTAGCATTTTTATGAAGAACATAAACTCTGTGTATCAAAGATGCACTTTTATTACTCTGAAACTGGCTCCAATAAGCATCCCGCAAATGTTTGGCTGCTTCACTTCCAAAAGGAGGCCAATTAAAACATAGTCGGTCTGCCAGTCCCTACCCACTCTTCAGTCAGGCAACAACAATACCTAGATGGTAATGCTGGTGCCCTCAAAAATGACTTCTCAGTTATTGGGCACCTGGAAGGAAAAAATAATGCTTTCTTGACTTTCTTTGCAAAAACAGAAATATAAAAAGATCAAAACCACCCCCAGGCTTATTTTACTTGTTCCTCTTCACTCCAGTAATGAGCTGTGTGATTCAGGCAGATGATTTTACTCGTATTCTCCTTTGTCCCTGCTCTTCCACCTAAGAGCAACAAGGATCAAGGGAGATGAGGGAGACAGCAGATGACAGGGTCTTGGCACTAGCGTGCTTTTATATGCTGTGATTATGCTCCAGGAAGCAGCCAGTGCCAGTGGGCGCTCTCTGGAGCAGAAACTCAGAAGCACAATCCCGCTGTGGGTATGAACTGACCATGAGATCCGATGTTATTTCCTCAGGTAATGTCTGATATCAAAGACAGAGGACTCTGTATTAAGTATAACAGAGTAATGTGTGGCTTTTCCTGTACCCAGAGGTGATAGGCCAGGATTTGCATTCCTTCACTTTGTTTCTGCTTATCAGTCAAATGAGTCTTGCTAAACTATTCAGACTTCATGTACACAGTAAACAATCTTGAACTGGATCCAAGTTTCAGACTCAATTTCTCTTTTGGTTGAAAATGGCACCAGACACAGGTCCATCAAAGGAGCTTATACATGTTTTTTGAATGAAGGAATTAATGGGCAGTGATATGGGGAGAAAGTACTCTGGGCCAGATGGCTTGAGATACCATCTAGTAGTATTTTTCCTTGAGTTCCTTGTGTGTATCATTTCTCTTTACTTGTTTGCTGTAGTGAAATTTGTTCTTGGGATTGCTGTACCAATATTACCTCTTACCACGCGTCTTTCTCAATCCAGACCAAGTGACCTGACTTCCTGTGACAGTGGGGAATGTAGTGCTCAGAAGTGTTACTTTTTTTTGATGGTCTTGGCTGCAAATAAGAGAGCACCTGTCAGAACCAATGCAAACAACTGGGATTCATTAATAAAACTTACAAAACAAGGCATCGAGAGATTAGCAGTTCTGGAATTGGATCAGGAACTCATCAATGTCAAAGAAAAAGATCAGTGTCCCCAGAATTTTCCTTTTCTTTCCTTCACAATGTCAGCATGACTGCTGCAATTCCAAACAACACATTTCATAGAATAATACCTAAAAGAAAACAGCAATGACTTTTCAGAGACTTCAAAAACTGTCTATTATATCTAACTTTCCATAATTTCTCATATGCAAGAAGATATCAAATTTCAGTGATTAACCAGACTCATTATATTAGTTTGCTAGGGCTACCATAACAAAGGATCAGGAACTGGATGACTTTAACAACAGAGATTTATTTTACTGTGATTCTGAATCCTACAAATATAAGATCAAATGTTAGTAATGTTTGCTTCCTCTGAGACCTCTCATTGACTTCTTTTTTTTTTTTTTTTTTTTTTTTTTTTTTTTTTTTTTGCGGAACTGGGGATCGAACTCACAACCTTGCACCTGCCAAGGCAGACGCTTAAATCACTGAGCCAAACTCCCGGCCCTGGTTTTTTGAGGTAATGTCGCACTACGTAGCTCAGGCCGGCCTTGCGCTCGCGTTGTAGCCCAAGCCGACCTTGAACTCACAACGCTCCTCCTACCTCAGCCTCCCGAGTGCTGGGATTAAAGGCGTGCGCCACCACGCCCGGCTCTCTCATTGACTTCTAAAGGCTGTCTTCTCCCAATTTCTTCACAACTTCTTTCTCTTATGTGTATTTGTGACCTAATCTCTTATAAGGATATTCCTCATATTGGATAAGAGTCACCCTAATGACTTAATTTTAACTTGATTACCTTTTAAAGATTCTATCTCCAAATATAGTCACATTTAGAGGTAATAAGCCTACGGACTTGAACTATGACTTCTCAGGGGAGCGAGAGGACACAGCTCAGCCCATAAAGCCATCATGATTGATCCTTGGGGATTTGGCATATCACTGCTCAGGCAATGCTGGGGTTTGGTTAATAAGAAAGAAGGAAGAGTGATTGTTAAAATTATCCTTCCTTATTAGTATTATTTTTTCATATAATGATTGTTGAGATCATATTCTTAAACGTGACCAGTTTTAACGAGGCAAGTATCAGAAATGATTCATAAAAGCCAAAGATCAAGATAACTCATTATCTCTTACTGGAAAAGATGTGCTAGGAGGTCATGGACTACCAGGAACCAAGATACAAAAGAAAGTTAAGCATCTTTGAATGAATCATGATCATGAATTTGGTAGTGTGGGGAGAAAAGTGACAATGTCATAGGAAAGCATGAAAAATTAAAAGACAGCACAAAAATAAAGACCTCAGAGAGAACTGAATAGTGACAGTACCTAGTTGTGGGAAAATCAAAATATTACCAGATTTGAGGGTACTGGAGTCTCCTTCCAGAGATGGTTTCTACGTTATTTTTGTCATGAACAAAGAATTGGTCAAGGAAAGTGCAAAAGGAAGCAAAATTTTAAAGGCAGGAAAAGTAAAAAGTTCTCTAGAGAGAGTTTGGGCAGAGGAAGCATAGGAAAAAGAAGTACACTTTATAGCGGCAGTGCAGGCAAGAGAGAATACAGTGGCAAAACTCCATGTGGATGGTCTTTCTTGTATCACCCACTCCTGAGGCTGAAGTCAAATCTAGGTCATCCTATGGAAAACCTATTCAGGTTCTCATGAGAAGTCCATGTACACCATGTACAGGGCTGTGGGAATTGCTCTGAACGTGCATCCTGAGATTTTGTAATTGACAGGTCACTCCCACATACCCAGCCAGCTTTACCACACACTAAACTCTTGTCTCGAAAGTGGTAATGTGGAATGAAGAAATCTAATGCTCAAGCCACCCTTCTTTGATCATCAGTAAAAAACTGCTGTGCACACACCAATCTCATGGAGTGCTGGGGGTTGGAGGAGCTTCAGTGGCACTGGATATGCTGTGAGTAGTACTGGCAGATGATCCATTAATGTATCTGATGCAATGAAAGCAGAATTTCAGAAACAGGAGTGTCAGTGAACTGTAAGCACTCTCTACTCTTGCCTCCAGGAACAAGCTGAAAACTAGAGGAGACTGAATTTACACAGGACGTTGCAAGGGTGACTGGAGGAATGAGGGTCTGTTTGACTTATTCTAATCCACATTTTAAGGGAAAGGACAATCCTGAATATTACCTAGCTTACACATACATTGTCATTACTTTTGTAGTCTGTATTTTCCAAGTTTTCTACTTTTATCCCATGTTACGATTGAGTCTGAAAAAAACAGCATCAACTTTCATGGTAGCCTTTTCTTTGTTGAAATTTTTTATCTTGAGATATTTTTAAATAGATAAGTATTTATGAGACATAACATAGTGAGGTGCTGTTGACCCTTTATATAGTTTTTATCTGTGGTAGAAACTTGTAGAACTGGAGAATATTACAACTAGGCTATTAATCTTAATATCATCACGATATAGAATGCTTCACCATGTCCTCTCTGCTGCTCTTTGGCCACACCCCTCTCATCCCATTTCTCCTTAATCTCCGGCAACCACTAGTCTATAGTTATGTCTTGTCAAGAATGTAACAGTTCATAATCTTTTTCAGATTGATTTCTTGTACTCAGCATAATTTCCTGGTGATCCATTCAGATTGCTGCTTTTATCATTAGTCTTTTCATTACTGAGTAATGTTCTGTGATATGTATACACCATTACTTGTTTAAGCATTCATCTATGCAAAACATCTAGGTTGTTCCCAGGTGTGGAGAATAAATAAAGGTGATTTTTTATGGGTTAAGTTGTGTTTCCGTATAGTTCATTTGTTGAGTGGTGAACCTTCAGTATTTGCGAATGTGATCTTATTTGGAGGTAGGATCTTTAAAAGTTAAATAAAGTCATTAGGATGGACCCCAATCCAATATGATTGGTGTTCTCATAAAAGGGATAAATTTAAAGACAGATTTGCATACAGAGGCATCATTTGGAAAAGAAATCAGAAACTAGGGTGATGCTTCTACAAGCCAAGGAGTGCCAAGGTTTGGCATAAAGCCACCCAAAGCTAGGAGAGAGTCATAAAACAAATTTCGTCCTGCAACTCAAGGAAGGAAGCAACGTGCCAAAATCTTAATCTTGCACTTCCAGTCTTCAAAACAATGAGGCAATACATTTCTGTTGTTTGAGACTGTCTTAGTTACTTCCTTGTCACTGAGACACAATCCCCGAAGTCCACAATTTAAAGGAGAAAACGTTTATTTCTGCTCACAGTTTGTGGAGGTGTCAGGCCATAGTTGACTGGCTCCAAGTCAGAGTGGCATGGCAGAGGGGCATGGAAAGGTAGAAACAGCTCATGGCATGGCAACAGGAAGCAGCCAGAGGGAGAGAGATCAAGAGAGGAGGAGGGAGATATACCTATCCAGGTCACACCCCCAGTGACTCACTCCTCCAACCAAGCTTCACCTCCCAACATCACATTTAGCTATAAACTCATCAGTGGACCAACCTAGTGATGCATATCAGGCCCTTATGATCAAATAACATCCCCAAAGCCCCTCCAATGAGCAAATGAGGCTTTGGAGGACATCGAGATATAAACTGTAACAGAGCCTCTTAGTTTTTGGCAGATTATGAATGTCAACACTAGCAAACATTTGTGAACATGAATGTTGGTGAAAAGATTTTTGTACGCACACAAGTCTCTTATTTTTTAAAGATACTTAGGAGAACAATTGATAGGTCATAATATTGCTGCATATTTAGCTTTCTTCCTAGTAGTCAAACTTTTTTAGGATGGTTATTCTATTTTACATTCCTAGAGTGATGCATGAGTGATTCAGTATCTGCATTTTCATTAATATTTGATGTTGCTCTTATTTTTGTTTGTTTTAGCTACTCTGTTTTTTTTTT